>JAYGXS010000002.1:97458583-97572380 GCA_036362985.1 Ligula intestinalis | reverse complement strand
ACGGGCTTGCCAACATCATCATCACCATCACCATCCTCGCACCCTTTCTTGGACAGCTAGAGAGAGAGCTCTCTCGTTGCCACGGTCACTGCGCCGCCGCGGCCACTGCGTGTGTGTGTGTGTGCGTGTCAGGCCCCTGGCGGCGGCGGCGGCGGCGGCGGCGACGGAGGAGGATGAGGCACGACTTCGTTCAAAATCCAGGGGCACTTGCAGGACATCCAGGGGCCAGGCCCCTGGATTTGCCACCACCTGACCATTGCTCTCTCCTTCTCGCACACTGCTGCCGGCCCCTGGATGCATGCATGCATGCACGCGTGCGCACGTGCATGCATCCTAGATTTCGCCCCGCCCTCCCTCCCCCCGCCCGGCCTGGACACTGCTGCTGGTGGCACTACCTCGCACGCAGGGTTACGTGACCACCATCACCACCGGCGATCATGTACCTCGTGCATCGTCACGCGCGCGCGGTCGCGCGGCCAGGTAACTCCACCACCACCACCACCACCACCACCACCACCACCACCACCACCACCAGGAGGCGGCCCTGGAACACAAGGTGTGCAGGGGCGTGCGTACGGGCGCGGATACCACACTGCCCCTGCCCCCTATCGTCAGCGTGTTGCGCAATGCCTCCTCCTCCTTGGCGCACGTCGAGCGCTTCGCCTCCTCAGGGTCAGTGACTCACGGTCTGGTTCTGATGTAAGCAGTCAGGCGCAGTCACGCGTCTACTGCCCCTGGGCGAGGAGAAGCAGACGTCATTTTGGGGGTGGTTTGTGCAGTAGCGCTGCACGAAAGGTCCCATTTGGGGTGCTTGTTTCAACGTCTAGGTGAATTCCGTTGTCCTTGGGGGTTGATGAGCTTGCGGATCTTTCCTTCTTGAATAAAAAAATAAAAGTACAAAACGGTACTTTTTTACGACAAACAAGTGAAAAGTATTGATTGAGGCGTGGATGCGATCGTCAGGAGAAGAACTTTATTCGTTGGACGTTTAGGATCCCCTCTCGAACCCAGCGTCAGACTGAGAGACTAGCAGAAACGAGGGATTCATACACACAAGCAGTTGAATTATTTATAGGATACAGTCGCCATGCTACTGGGCATACCTATTACAATTAACGGCTCCTCACTCTTAACCGCGGATGGCTACTCAGTGGTGCGCTAATTGCATGATGGCCGGTTTGAGAATTGGTCGTGATGATTGCTCAGACACTTGGCTCTCTGGCGCAGGCGTTAGAAGATGGGTTCGTCTGTGAGCCTTCGGGAAAGTTCACTTCGACGCGAGCTAGTTGTTAAAACTGCCCCCTTCCGAGACCGCAATTCGATTGCTGAAAGAGATCGAATGGAGGAGGAATAGTTAAGTTTAGTAGGGGAGATACGTACCAAGGTTGGGTTGCAAAACAGCGTGGGCGGCTGTGGCTGGTGTGAATGAGCCAGGATGCAGGGGCGGCTGAAGAAAGCTGGTGGTTCGGTAAAACGTCAATAGTAAATCAGTATGACATGTCAGTATGAGTTAAATCAAGAGGTATCGTTGGCAGTAGAAGGAAGATCAGAGATTGGGAAGGAGATCTAGGAAATCTCTGTTGGATTGGGAAGTAACCATGGCCTAGGCTGAATGGACTGTGAGCGACAAATCGCGAGTGTAGATCCACAAATATGCAGGGACACATCGGATAGTCGCCAAATACGCAGGGAAAACCACAAAATGCGCAGTGACACGTCGGAAAGTCCAAAAAATACGCAGGTACAGCAGGCCACACCAGAAGTTGCGTGTTCAGGTTACGTCGAAATGTCACCAATATCGCAGGGGTTTAAGCAAGTTAAACCCTAGCAACTGCGATCTTCAGACCATAGTTCCCCAGGAGAGAAGAGGTCAGTGAAGGCCAGAATAGTAGGAATCGTTTATTGTATACAGATAGGAACGAAGAATAAGAAGGAAGAAGGTTGACTACGGAGAGCACGTCCTTCCGCTGGAGCGGCGTGATCCGAAATGTCACATAGTAGCAGAAGAGGGAGCGTTCCCGCGTGCAGGCTTGCTATTCGTCGCTGGGCTAGAAGGCAGTTTTGCGGCAACTCTGACTAGCCAACTTCGGTGGGTTTTCGAGAAAGTTCACTTCGACGCGAGCTAGGCACAAAACCCTCTCCGAATGGCAACTTGCTTTGGCTAAACTAAGCCTTGGTACCGAGTATGCTTTGGGTAGGTCATTGTGCCTGATTATAGACTGGGGACCCGTGAATCATGACTCAGGTAACTCGCGACTCCCGCGATTTTCATCTCTTGTGGGAAGTTCGACCTCCTCATCAAAATTGAATGTACGGCCGTGTCTAGTTGAATGAGCCACGACTGATGAGAACTGGCATTATTTCTCCGCAAGGCTGCCGCGTGTCCGGCAGTTCGCATGTTGCCACAGGGACGCGACCACATTCAAATCTGATGAGGACGAACTCTTCGCAAGGAGTGACAACCTTGTGAACCGCGAGTTACCTGGGCCATGGTTCACGGGCCCCCAGTTCATAAAAAGAGCAACGACCTGCTCAACGCATACTCGGTGCTGAAGCTCAGCAATTAATCACTTTAGGAACGTATAGACGAACGCATCTTCCGACGCCAATGCCTGCGAGCCAAGTGGCAGAGCAGTTATCATGAGTGAGTAAATTTCAGGGGGTCACGACCCATGCGCCGGCTAGTGAGTGATTAGCGCACAAGCGGGCAACTGTTCTCGGGAGAGGGCGAGCCGTAAATTATCAGAGGTACCCACTAGCAGGGCGACTGTATCCTGACGAATTCTGCAATTCCCTGTGCATTCATTAACCTTTGCTGCTATTGGCTTTGAAGATGAATCCATGACAGATTTCGAAACGTCAGAAGAATAAGTTTTTTTTTGCCGCAGCGATTGCATTTACTTCTTCACGTGTTCCCTTTTTCTTGGCAGCCAGTCGCGGAAATCGCTAAAAGAAAGTCGACAAGACAGGGATGTGATTCCGCACATTTGGGTGATCGGAAAACCGTCTAGCGATCTGTGTGGAGAACGGTGTATGTCAGGACTGGGTGTATTATTGTGTGTTTTGGCGGATTCCATAGTTTGCATCCCAGTATTATTGAACACTGCTTATTGGTCCGTCGGAAGGCTGAGTACTTCACAGCTGACCTTCACTGAAGGCCGTGGTGCTATACGCTCTCCGTAAACACGTCATTTCAGAACAACTCTCTCTCCCCAGGAGGGACATGAAAACTTGTGCAGTTCGCGGGAGAACAGATAGCTGTGCTGACAAAAATCGCAAGCGTTGCAGTTCCGGCATATTGGAGACCGTTTGTGTTCATCTTCCTGAGAAAACCTTTCCAATCCCTGCAGCGAATTTAACCATTTTGGCGACTTGCCTTCCGAATACATTGCCAGCTGGCTGAACGACAATTTGCTAGTGGAGATTGTGACGCTTGAATGGGCGTTTCGAGTCTACCGGTTGTCCTCAGCCAGCCACAGTGCTAAGCTTACGCAGCAAAAACTCGCGGACTAGAATCACTAGTGCATTTTCTAGGACACATAATGCGTGAACTGAGCACCAACCAAAATGAAGGCGGGTTACCCGGGAAAGGAGGGTGACCCGTTAGCCAAGCTGCAGGCTACCTGGCGCGTCCACGGGTGGCGGATAGTGGCGCGGCCTTCAGTTAAGGTTAGCTGCGAAATAAGCAGCCTCCCGGGTCTGGCAAATAAGCAGTCGCGGACGCAGCAGCGACAGTGTTACCAGGGCGCGGTGGGCTGAGGTCTGGCGCACCGACTGCCTTATAAAATTCCGCAAGGCCCAATGACGACACTGTGACATGGTGAGGGTGAACCGCCATTAAATAGGTTTGCTTGCCGCCACCACTGAGCCAAAGTGCTAGAGGAGACAACCTCGAACAAAGAATCCGAGCGGCCGTTGGGGACCCGCCTGTATTCAAAATTCCCAAGAAACCTCATGAACATGTCAACTTACGATTTTACGACTCATGCTACGGCGTCCGCGGGAACTGATGCGCTCCGCAACCCTCGTCCGGTGGTGTGGGCGAATAATGTGCAAGCTGGACTGCTAAACAAAAAACGGACTCTTGGTATTGGATGTTGGAATGTGCGAACATTTCTGGAACCTGGTACTTAAAGTCTGACAGCGCACAGTCTCCATGAATATCACGTGGATGTTTGTTGCTTGTCAGAGGTCCGACTCCCCGACTTAGGCGTCCGAGAAATCAAAATACCGGGGGTCGATTCTTATTTCACCTTTTATCACAGCGGTCCGAGTGACTCATCTGGTAGACACGGTGTGGCTATTGCCCTCTCGGAAGAAGCTAACCATGCACTTCTAGCATGGGAACCAGTCAACGACCGAATAGCCTATGTTCGACTAAAAGGCCATTTTACGAACATCTCGGTCGTATCTGTGTATGCACCTACGTCGGCGGCTGAACAGCAAGAGAAAGATAATTTCTACTCGAAGCTGCAGGAGCTAGCTGAACGACTCCCTCGTCGAGATCTGCTAATTGTTGCCGGGGACTGGAATGGCCGGACTGGGCCCAGTGACCCGACAAACAGCCACCTTCTTGGTCGTTTTGGGCTTTGCTCTCGAATGGACAATGGTGAGAGGATGCTGCAGTTTGTCGAGCAGAACCGACTGTTTGTTACGAACACATGCTTTCAGCATCGTCACAAACACTACTGACTTGGTATTCGAACGATCGCCTTACCGCCAGTCAGATCGATTATATTCTAGTTGGTTCACGGTTTCGCAGCTGGTTCCACGATAGCAGGTCGATGCGAGGTGCCGAAACTGGTACCGTCCACGGGTCTGACCATGCTCTCGTTCGCACGCGCCTGAAGGTTCATCTCTCATCTGTGCCCAAACTGCCACGTGCGAGACGCCTTGATGTCGCAAAGCAGTAGCAAGTGGCCATCACTGAAGAAATTCATCTTTGGGGCAGCTGAGAAGATTCTTGCATTCACTCAGTGGCGCCGCAGTGACTGGATCAGCACAAGAACCCTGGAGCTATCGGCCGAGATGATTCGAGCCAGGTCCCGGAACGATGCCTCCTTCCGCCACCTTCGAAAGCTGACAGCAAAGTCGGCTAGAGATGATCGGCAGAAGTATTGGTACGAAACGGCGACTTCTATGGAGCAGGCTTCTAATGTTGGTGACACCCGAAAATTGTACCAAATCATACGCCAGGTTAGTGGTAAGCCCCCGACACTCTGATTCTGTTCGCGATGTAAAGTAGGGATTTATTGCCGACAACTCGGCCAAGGTCGATCGCTGGCATGAACACTTCGAGCACCTACTCGACTTTGACGAACAACCCATCACACCCTCCTTCTCCCTCACAGCGGAGTTTCAATCCTCTCTTGCGTACGGATTGTCGTGTGACATCCCTTCCGATGACGAAGTTACCGATGCAATGCAGAGTCTACGCAACAGCAAGGCGTGCGGAGAGGACGGTATTCCAGCAGAAATCTACAAGTATTGTGTCGAGACCCTGGCTCCTCGGCTCAATGAGGTGATTCTACAGGCGTGGCGAGAAAATACCGTTCCCGATGACTGGGGCTCAGGTATCCTTGTCCCTGTCCACAAGAAGGGAGATAAGACAAGATGCGAGAACTACCGTGGCATAAGTCTTATCGATGTTGCAACAAAGATCTTCGCTTCCAGTCTGTAAGTGACTCCAGGACACGACACAACCAAGCCAGATTCCGAGCTGGGCGTGGATGTGCGGATCAAATATTCACACTGAGGCGCACTCTAGAATTCCGCCATAGCTACCAGCAACCGGCGGCCGTTTGCTTCGTCGACTTTGCCGCCGCATTCGATTCGGTCCATCGTGAGTCCCTGTGGCGAATAATAGAACTGGATGGAATGCCGACCAAACTCATTGCGATGATTAAGGCCTGCTATCGGTCTACCACCGCACGAGTCCTGGTCCACAACAATCTCTCTCAGTCGTTCAATATCCGGTTTGGTTTCCGACACGGCTGCGTTCTTTCACCCATTCGGTTTAACTACGTGATTGACTGGATTCTCGGCAACGCCCTACATGAAGAGGACGGTGTTGAGCTTGTACCCGGACGCCGACTTACTGATCTTGACTACGCCGATGATATTGCGCTGTTAGCCTCAAACTTTGATGGTCTACAGTCAGTAGTGTCGCGGTTAAATGAGATCGCTACGTCGGTAGGCACGTCCATAAATTCAGGAAAGACGAAGTTGTTCTCGAGCTGCATCCCTGACCAAGAAAAGGCACCCCTGGGGATTAATGGCCATCAACTTGAAGAAGTAGACAGCTTTAAATACCTCGGGGCGAGGCTGCTGCCGAATGGGCAGAGCAAGGATGACATTGTCTGCCGTATCGATGCTGCTTGCTGGGTTTTCTCAATCCTTCGAAAGCGCCTATGGATCCGACGTGACACCTCCATCGCCACGAAGATTCGTGCATACCGTGCATCCATCCGGTCAGTCCTCCTCTATGGATGTGAGTGCTGGGCTGTGCGCGCTGAAGATGAGCGAAGACTGGAGGTCTTTGACCACCAGTGCCTGAGGACGATCCTGCGAGTTAAGTATAGCTACTTCATCTCAAATGAGACAGTCCGCATCTGCTGCGATCGTATCACGAGGATATATCAGACCATTAAAAAAAGGCGACTGAGGTAGTTTGGACACATTCTCCGTCGTCCGCCCCACGAGTTTACCTATGCTCCCCTCGTCCCGGCACCGCAGCCCACCTGGAAACGTCGAAGAGGAGGGCAACTGAAGACCTGGCTAGACACTGTCCGTCAAGACATGGAAGCAGTTCTTGGACCTTCTATTCTTCGGCCTCCGTCGCTGGAGAAGGGACTGGGTGGAGCTTTTGAGATCCGCTGCTGCCAATCGCCACGCATGGAGAGGTACTGTTAGTGACATCATTGAGGCTGGCTAGATCAGGCATGATCACAGCCGTAACAAGTACAATTACAAGAACCAAAATAGTTAGCCCTAACTTATGGGTTTTTGTGGAATTTTTTAGTGTTCTTGGTAGGATTTTCAGAAGAATTTGTGTATAATTATTACCTCATACGCTTTACTTTTTACTCGAACTGCAAGGATTGCATAAGTCATCACATCCTTCGAACCTTGTGGTCCTAGGCTACGCAGCCCTATAAAGTCCTTCCTAATGGCCGTCCATAATCGACTGCTGAGTTTCGTGGCGGGGTCCTCTGCTTCGTCATCTTGTCAGCAGACTCGGTGACCAGCAAGGGCGTACGCTGGGCGCACCTCCGACACTTCGGTGATGCTCTCGTGCTCTCAGCAATCTTCCCTTAGGATATTGATAAAAAATCCTCGCCATGGGCTCCTCCTGACATGCTTTAAACACGTTCAGCAGCAAGCCATCCTATCTTGCCTATACTTTCACCCATGAGCGACAGTTTATCTCCTTTAAATCCCTCAAATGTCATTCAAACCTCTAGAATTTCCGAACAATGCCTAAGGAGTTTTTTCACTGTCTGCTCTTTTTACCCTGTTTCATTGATTGGCATCACCAGTCCTCTGCAGTGTTTTGCTGAACCAATAAATTTCATAGCTGCTCTGTACCAATGCGGAATTCAAAGGAACTAACCAATATTTCCCTTAATAAGCAGAATGCACTGTATATGACAGTTCGCACTTCTGTTTGAACGATATCCACTGGATACTTCAGTAAGCTGAGGGCAGGCGCGGTGACTTACAAACGCGTTTATTTGTTTTGAGTGATGGTGAACTTGTGTTGCATCGACCACACTCTCTCGCCCTTCTTCGCCTCGGTACGTTTTCATGGCCAAGTCAAGAATACCCGAGGCGGGATGGGGTGCAGGCGGCTGGCGCGACCAGCACTGCCCTCTCTACGTGACGTAACACCTGAGTAAGATCTTACGGTCACATTTATAGACTCTCAGTCCGCCAGTCAACCTCTTCGCACAAACACACACTGGGCTGACCACGCGTCCCAGGTTATCTCGTCAGTTGGAAAACTTTCAAGCCACTACTTTTACTGCATTGTGTTTGCTTTAAACACGTTACATTGTTTGTAGTGGGAAAATGCGCTGAGCTGCCGACGTCACTTCGCATTTTGATCTCCAGGCCTCAGCTACCGTACGAGCTGGTTTCTGTGGGCTGGTGCGGGGAGTTGGCACACCTGCTGATATAGTTCAGTATATTTAGGGTAGTAGGCAAGGCCTTTGAAGACCCTATTAAAAACAGTTCACATAAAATATTCAACATACAATATGTTACAATATGTTAACTATAACGTATACACATGTACAAATTGTGTTATCTGTATGTTAGTGCAAATCTTTCATGCTTACTAGCAATAGTTTCCTGTGCGTATCTGATGACATCATCTTAGCGTACTTTGCACATGACCTGGCCTTCGCAATCAAAACCTCTAGGATTTTACATAAATGGGAGTTGAGTGGCTCATATGACACATGACTGATGACAATCATACTTACCAACCGGACGAAGATGCTCACAGATCCGTCCCAATGAAGTTTAGGAGGCGCGTAAGCTCATATTCCCAGTAGTTATGCTTGTGGAAAAAATAGGGTACATGTCGGCTATTGATACAATTATAGGAGCATATCAGTAGAATATAAAATCCTGCGAGTCTTGCAAGCAACTTTTCTAAGTTTGTTAACGTTTGATTATTTCTCGCATACCAGCGAGAACGCATACATGGAAACTGAGAAATAATAATGAACAGCATTAGGCATATTAAGTACTTAAAAGAACTATAAGGAGAACTAAGCGTTTATTAAGACAAATAAATGCTCTCGATAATCCCGAGGTTGTGAAGACGCGAAAAATTGCTATAAATTAGAACAATAAATTTAAATATTTTGTTAAGTATGAAACTTAAAGCAACCACTTCCTTCATATAAAAAGAAATGTTCTTGAGTCAAAATATTTTGTACATCAAACCATTAGTGAATAACTATTTACTTTATGTCATAGAATAAAGTCTCTATCATTTCGCTCGATTTCAGTGATTTATATTGGTACATTAATGAATTGTGCTTCTGTTCGACGTTTACGTCAATGCATGTAAAATAAGATACAACTAAACAACATTTGCCAAAAAACGAGCTTTTGAATATTAGTTCTTAAGGCGATGGTGATGAAGGTCAATCGTAGAAATGCTGCAAAACAGCAAATTACATTGTCGAGCATACAAAATGTCTGCTAGATGCCACGCGTATTGTTATTCCTAAGATTAATAAAAATAAGATCAATAAAAACTTTCTTTGAAAAGTGCGTTAATTGGATATTAAGCTGATGAAATTCTGTGTATATTAACTTTTTACAAAGTAATGTCACAGGGAAATTGCAGAATTTTTACAATTTCTTCAATATAACAGAAGAGAAAAGATTTGATTTGACTGGAGATGAAAGAACATATTTTCTCTTTGTAACGGATTATTTTCCACTTAAGGGGATAAATTCCACGATCCGTTAAAAGTTTGCAAATGTAAACAACACAGGCCATACATATGACTTTAAAAAAATACTTATTAATCTTCTGTCTGTTCCGTTTCTTAATAACGCTAGAGCGGAACGTATTGTTTACAGAAATGTATATTTCTACATAACTTACATACAAGAAGGCCTTCTTTTATTCCCTTAGCGGTAACATGTATGGCAAAGTTTCCTTTTGACCAGGTCAACAGTAAGATTTCAAGAAAATGCGACGAAACTTTTTGTTACTGCATTTTGGGCAACAAAACTTCACAGAATAGTTAAAATTATTTTTAAAACTCCAATTTTTGCTTTTTTGTGAAAATAAACGTGATTCCTTAAATTTGGCTTCACTTCCAGTTGATCAACTTCGCACAAAATTTTCCAGCTCTGGAAGGGACTTTTATTCCACCTTTTTTTACTAATTATGGAATTCTTCCATAGCACAGTATATCTTCGCAAAAAGTTTGTTTCTTTCGTACCTTAAAGCATAGTGAATTTCTTCACTATGAATTTACCCATGATTTAGCCAAAATGAGTGCCTAGTTCCCGCAATAACTTTAACTAGGATGGCAATTTTCCAAACCAAAGAAGTTCTTATCATTAACTCCACTCAAATTATCGAAATACCCTGTCCCGATATATGCTTACCTAACAAGTTAAATTTTGTCATGAAAGTTGTTTACAGGATTCGCAGGACTGTACTATACGCTGGGATTAGTAGGTATAATTACTAGAATTAGCACTCTTAGCAGTGGCAGGTTACCCCTAGCAGTAGTATCCCTACCTAAACTTAGAAGAGTGTGTCAGCAGCAGCTCATTTGCTTTATTAATTACATATAACTCGTATCTAGCTAACCTTAAAATCTAGCTGGCTGCAACTTTATTGCTCAGTTTAGACACAATTATACCTTGCCAATAGTAGAGAATATACGAGTTCCAGGAAGCAGTTCAGAAGACGAAGATGCAATCACTGGAACAAGAGTTTTCATTTGCCTGACGTCTCGGATTCCCTCGGGAATCCTTAATCATGCGTGATCATGACATAGTCATGGTCATGCGTTGATGGGGACATGATGCGCATGACCATGATAATGCTATCGTCTGAGAAATTTCTAAATATGGCACACATGACCATCTCCACAAAAATTTTTATCCACGAAATTGCCTTTCGAAAAATGTTCATAGCAGATATGTTATTTTGAAGGTTTTGATATAAACGTCGAGCGTAATCTGGATTTACGGACAATAGTTTGAAAACACTGACAGTGCTCGAAAATATGCTGGACTTTAAAGGATGATCTTAAACTGATTGTTGTTCATTTACAGTGATATGTATAAAATATTTTGACATAAGAAAGGTTTTTTTCATAAAAAGTTAGAAGCATGGTTTTTCATTCAACTGACGATAAGATTTTCATATATTGTTTTAATTTGTAACTTTATTCTACATCTGTGGAATTTTTGTGATAGTGGGAATTTTCTATTTCTTAACAGACAATAAGTACATTTATACTTATTTTAAATAAAAAAATTGCCTGAGTTTGTTCATCAGTATTTCCAAGTCTTCGTACATGCCTAGTTGTGAGTGTTTATCAGTTTTTCACAAACTTACACCACACTGCATTTTCATTGTGCGGGTCCGATACTGTATTGACGATAACATATGATTGCCAAATAGATCGCTTAGGTTAAGCAGAAAATGCATCAAAGATACCCCCATTGTCAATAAATGCGTAAACATATAACAAACAGTTAAGGCATAGGTGACGAGCAGACAATCTACGAGCAGTTTAGGACGCGAGCGAGCCACTCGCAAAATCTTTGGCTCGCTTGACCATCTTCCATTCACTTAACGAGACCTCATTTGCGCATGACCATGCCTATGTTATAATCACCTATGATTAAGGATTCTCGTGGGAATTCGAAACGTCAGGCAAATAAAACTCTTGTTCCAGTGATTGCATCTTCGTCTTCTGAACAATTGCACCGCTCAGTTTACGCAGTCGGGTCCCTTTGTTTAGATTAGCTTAACTTTGATTGTGTAGTCTAGCCCTCAAAGCCTAGTCTAAGCTTTTGGCATATTGCAATTACAGAAACATCGTTGTCCTCTAGTACCGTACTTCTAACCTAGCACTATTCAGTGCTAGCACCAGTACTGCCACACTTCTCGTTGAGATTTTGAGGATATGAACCCAGTGCTGACTTTAATAAGCGTCATTTTCTCAATGATGATACAGCCAGAAATAGTACCAGCAATACCTTCACTCAGCTGCACTCCTAGATAGTAGAATTAGAAATATCAGTAGCAGAACCAGCCTTGGTTTCCAAAACTCTGGCTTGACAGCTACTGAAGGTGAGTATCTACTCGGAATAGCCTTAACCCACATTCACTTACTGCTGGAATCAAGGAGGTATGAACAGACGTTCTATAAGATCCAAGTTCCAGATGGATACTGTTATAGGCCTATAGGTAGTCTGTAGACGGTAAACTGCACTAAAAAGGGCATGGTCGAACTCGTACATTACTTTACAAATGCTCTATTATTATCCAAAGGCTAATCAATATTACCTCACACAGATCCGAAACGCATACTGGGGGCAAATTCTTAAAAAACACACAAAGACAGTACTTGTAGTATACTATCTACGCGTCTTGAGTATAGGTGCATACCTATAGCAGGAGTACCTTAGTTCGTACAGTTCGATGGATACAGTTGAGAGTGCGTAAACCAAAGCAAACGCTCTTCTGCTCAGGCCCCGAAGCGTGTACTTGCTAGAAATAGTTTGGACGCAGATTCACACTCCTTTTTGAGACCAAGAGCATATGAGCCCCAGCGCTAACTTCAAACCAGCGTGTCTTCTGAAAAATGTTAGCGTCAGAGATAGTACTGATACTAATGAGTCTGTCTTCACACCAAAAATGGGTAATTGAGTGAAGATAATACAGTATTGCCCGCGCAAATTCTACTGTCCCTTATAACTAAGTTAGGCGGTATTTCTTCTTGCATTGGAGACGGCAGCCTACGCCGAACACCATTTAGTCTTCGAGACTCCGGGAGAAGGTAAAGAGTGCAGAGCCGCTAACTACGTCCTCAATCACTTAAAAGCTAAAGCCTGAGGCTGTCACCTTCTGTGTCAACCTCTCGGTGCAGTGAGTGGACTTAATCGAAATCTATGGTCCAACATACATACATTCATCACACGTGACTAAGAGGGCCAGAGGTCACGAGTAAGACGGAAAAATTGCAGCCTGGGTTAAGAAGAAAAAAATTCTACTAATGGTGGTCGATATGTCTTCTTCTTCTTCTTCTTCTTCTTCTTCTTCTTCTTCTTCTTCTTCTTCTTCTTCTTCTTCTTCTTCTTCTTCTTCTTCTTCTTCTTCTTCTTCTTCTTCTTCTTCTTCTTCTTCTTCATCTTCTTCTTCTTCTTCTTCTTCTTCTTCTTCTTCTTCTTCTTCTTCTTCTCTACCTGATAACGAGCGTTCAGGCATCTTTAATTTTTTACTGTTTTGCACTCTTGGTGCAAAGGAACCAGAGAGCCAGCATCGCAAATTTTGACAAATGTTTTGATTTACCTGAAAGTAATGGTAGAATTTGGCTGGAATTGAAAAAAACTCTTTATATTGGGTTTTTGCAAGATTTGAATACTTTTACGTTCCATGCTGAGATTGCAAATGCAAAAAGAGTGGCTAAAACCTGTTGCAAAACCTGTCAAACTTCTTTCTTTACCGTTTCTAAATGAGGCATTGAAAAGAGGCTTTTTGTACAAAAAAGTACATAACCAAATGCTCTTTATTCAGTAAGATTGTTTTCCACCCACCTTTAGCCGAAAACATGTGCATTTTTGTTTAGTACCCAAAATCTTCGATGCGGTAAACTAAAAAGGGTTAAAGATTTACTGCGTTTTGCAATAAAAAGCGTCAGACATTAACAATTAATAATTTTGAAAACTTTACTCTGAAGGGCAACAAGAATTCATAAACTTGGCTCGTACCAGTTTTAATCGACTTAGGACTAGATTTTCCGGTTCTGAAAGGGATGTTATTTAATCTTTTTCTGCTCAAGGCACAAAAATAAAACTATGGGTTCTGACATGTTAAATCGCATGAAAAATATATTCGATATGAGATTTCACTAAAGTTCTACTCACTCCCCTGAAAAAAACTGCACTAAACAGGCAGTTTTTCTTACTAAAAGGCTTTTTCAGAATCCAATTCATTCATCAGAAATAAATTAATAAGGCCCAATGCATGCTAAATGTGAGGAGGACTCAACAATCGCGCCGTTGTCAAAGCAGGCTAACAAAGAGAGAGACTACCACCAGCCATGTTGTGAGGTCACGCATGACAATAGCCTCGAAAAAACGCATGTACGTGCGCGCGTCACCGAGGGCGCGCGCGGTCACCGAGGGCGCGCGCGGTCACCTGAAGACACAATGGCTGGAGGTATGACGGCAGCCTGTAGAGGCCGCTCGTGGAGGGCTAGTAGGAAACAATGACTACTGGCCAGTAAATATGCTGCTTCCGTTGAAGGCGGCACTCTGTTGCCAAGATGCGCTACGGAAGATGCGACATTCTGCTGCTGGAGACATAGGACAATCTGCCGAGACGAGACCGAGGACAGAAGAAACATTGCTGACGAACACACAGAAGCCAACGCTGATGTAAAAACAGAATAAGTAGCAGTTAAGAACACAAAACTATCAAGTCCAAATTCGATCATCACTTTGCCTGCGTTAGCTCACCTTCTGTATATATTTATGCATGCCGAAAGCTTCGTGGTCCAGATATGTTATCGCGTTCATCATCTCCCAAAGGTAAGGCAGAAGAAGAGGAGGCGGTTTCATGGACCAAATTATGTTTGAACTGATTTGAACTAAGATAATTTGGTCCATGAGCCCACCCCCTTCTTCTTCCTTACCTTTGGGAGATGATGAACGCGATATACATGTATGCAGGGAAACATTACCGACAAGAACATGGAAGCTTGGCTTACTAGCCATCACTATCATCGTTCAGTCATACCCAAATCCAGGTTTGCAACACATAACGCTTGAACCCACCACCTGCTGGGTAGCATTCCACGGACTCTTTGTGTAGCCAGTTGCAATTGGGCAGATAAACAGCGGTAATTGGGTGCTGACCGGTGGATTTATGGGACATACTGGTTCCGTTCTATCCTCACCTAAATATTTAACAAAAGGCCTACTGATAAATGAAAAGTAACCATTACATAATCGTAAAAATTCCGGGCCCGGCGTTGTCGCGAGCGGCTTCCGTCGGTCAGTCGGCAATTTAACCCTTATTTTCCAATTGACATTGAGTTATTGCTCATTGATTAGAAATTTCAAGTATCTTTTGGCTTGATAAATAGAAGAGGAGTTGCAGTAAATAGGGCAACGAGTCCATAGCTCAGTGGTTTGAACTTTGAATATACTAAAGGTCAGTAGCCAAACGAACCAAGGTTCGAATCTTGGAAGCCATCCAGCCTGGGGTTAGATAAATTGGCTAAAGGTAGCAACTGTTACATGAATGGACATTTTTTATCAAGTATGCTATCTACACGCGTGGAAAAGCAACTTATTAAAAAGCCGGTATCCCTGTGTAAGTGAAATATCTTGAGGGAAACTTACGTGATAATCACTCTTATAATCACATTTAGTAACTTTTTCCAATCAAAAATATATTTCAGAATGAAGGTTGAAATTTCATGCGTTTCCTTTGCATGCCTTCTTGATATTGAGCGTGAACAGAGCCTTGGAGGGAACTTATGAGGCACTTTAGTTCGCAATAACCACTCAGTGGATTAGGAGATGACCGACTGCATATATCCAAAATTTAAGGAACTGTCGGTTCCGAAAAAAGTCCGTTTTTATATCACAACCTCTTAAGAATGATAATATTGCTAAGCTGTGGTTACTTTGTGCCACAAAGAAGATGGATAATGCAGCTGAACTAGTATTCCTCAATACCACTAAAATCCTTCAAGTTAACTGGACAAATGACGCCTTGCCTTTGCAATTCCATGAATTTATTTTCACATGCGAATGCAAGTACGTGCATTGGGTCTACGCAAAGGCAATTGGCGGTCAGGGCTGCTGAACATTTATCTTATATACTTTTTATCCAAGAAAATAAAGTACCACGGTAATCGATTACAAAACATCTTCTAGACTGTGGCCACTAGGTTCACCTCAAAACATATTTCTGCGTTCAAAAGAGTATTTGGCAAGCATGCGTAGCTTTCAATAAATTCCCTTCGGGCCGTTACATTTATATAGGGAGGGGGGAACAAAGCAACCTGCTGATAATTATGTTATCACGAAACGCAAATTAGTCATAGAGATAGGGGAGGTGGTGTGTGGTTGGTAGTAATCAGCTAGTTGCAAGTTGATGAGGGTTTGTTGAGTCCTGAGAGGGGATGAGGGGGTGGGGTATGGTCAAGTGTTAGAAAGCGCGAAAAGATACAGGTAGTTACGTAATCGTTGGCCATGCCAAGCTCAGAGCTTGCAGGAGGCTCTTCTGCACGCACAATATTGGCTTTCTTAACCGAATCGCGGTTGATTCTGCTGTTGCCAGCAAATGCTGACCCAGGGATTTCAGTAGTTTGGCGCGACCTTGTAAATTACCTTAAAGGCTACGCTGGGGTCCACACGATGTCCGGAGTCAACCATGTGGGCAAGGATAGAGCTATTGATGCTTCTGACTTCGACTTTGTCCAGCCATGCCGTTGAGTGCTCCCGTATTCTTTTAGATAGGCGCCGACTCATGCGACCGATATAACTTGCTCCACAGGAACAAGTTAATGAGTATATGCACATGGAGGTGGTCTGGGTTGGCAGCCTATTTTTACCTTCGCCGTGCAGGACTGGGTTTGTTGAGAGCAACACCCGAACTTTCGCTGCTGAAAAGGTTCGTGCTACGACTTGGTTGAGAGTTCCGCTGCGCTGTTCGCTTGCTGCGTCCCCTTCAAAGGGATCTTTAAGGAACAGGGTGTTTGAAGACTGTATAAACAGCAAAATTTAATGGATCCATAAATTTCGAGAGGGCTCTTCAGTTGCCACCCTCCCCAAATTCTTTCTTTTTGCCTAGACGTTTTTTCTCCAGTTTTTGCTGTCTATAGCGTTTAACTTTCAGCTTTATCGAATGCCTCTTGGCCATGTACAGTGACCTTGCCGGTTTTTATCGATTTTTTCTGTATGAATTCAGTTGTGTATTTTCTCTAACGTTCATTCCCGTTATGCAATGAGGGGTGGGAACTGAAGAGCCCTCTCGAAATTTATGGATCCATTAAATTTTGCTGTTTATACAGTCGTCAAATTTTCACCAGGGAAAAGAAGTTTTACATTTCTGGAATAGGGTATTCTTTTCTGCAGTGGGTGTAGTGGGCTTTGATTCTTTCTTCATAATATTCTTAATGACAAATCTGTCCGGATGCCCGTTCTCCTGAAGTAGTTCCTGCAAAGTGCTTGAGTGCTTGTTCGAACACGAACAAATCTGACCTTGCCCTTCATGGAAGCAGTCTATATACGGCGGGAGAAAACCGGCATTTGTAAGTAGTTAGATCATCTGGCTAGTCTCCAACTGCCTCGATAGTGACAGGCCTAGAGACTGGATGGAGTTCTCCAGATCCACCCGTCACTACCAATCGTCACGCATGGAGCGACACCGTCCGTGGCATCATTGAGGCCGGCTAGATCAAGCATGATCACAGTCGTAACAAGTACAAGTTGCGTAACCTGTTTAAAGTTTTTGGCTTTTTGCACGTATTACACAAAATTGAAAGGTGTTACTTATGTTGTAAGAGTAGGTCAAATATTTATTGTAGGAAAATTAGTAGGTAAGTGCGCCGATTAAGTAGCCTATCGGGCATCGCAGCCGCAAACGGAAGATATGCTCCTAAGATGTGTGTGCTTCTTATTATTTGATGAGAAGCTCAATCAAATTAAGGATCTACTTCACGAGAACGGGTATCCTGAGAGATTTATTGCAAGAATATGGCCGCAAAACGTATAAAACTCACCAAATTCACCCTAGAAGAGAAAAAAGCATGCGTACGCTCGCCAATTAAGCTTCTGGAATCTCTGGTGGGAATTTTTAGAACTAAAAACGTTTCTAAGAATGAAACCAATTCTTGAATTAGGATGTGGATACGTGAAGATGCGCCTTTAGGTATGTGCTTCTTTTTATTCGATTATTATCTGGTTATTGTTTTTGGGCCATTGGAGAACGTAACGTTAAGAACTTTCCCATTTTAGGTTTTGATCTTTCACATATATTACGGAAAATCTAAAGTGATTATTTATAAAGTAAGAGTAGCTTACATATTTATTCAATGTTTATTAGGAGGGATTCGGCAGATTTTTATGATTCAATCGACCAAATTTTGAAAATTTCTGCAGCTTCTGTGGGCGTCAAATGCAAGCCAGCAGAATTTGGATCATCGAAATCTCTAGCCAACCAACCCGCCAAATTTCTCACACTTGTGTCAATCAAATCAACCTAGAAAAACTGAATGAAGGGAGTTTTTAAACGGTCGTAAAAATCTCATAAAACGCTTTACCTCACGCCTTGTCTTGTGAGCACCGCAGACAAACCAGCTCGTGATTGAGATAGCGGAAGTAAACGAACGGAGTCTGAGTTAAGGTCGTTACCACAAACATACCTACGCATAGAAAAAAGGAAGTTGATCACGAGGTAATATGGCGTCATGCCCTTCGGCAAAAACCCTCCTAGTGTGAGTGAGTGTGTGAATACAGGTATAGGGTTCGGTTGGAGGCCGTCAGATTTCCATAGGGACAATAAAGTGCGTGCGATAGACGGTTTGGTACTAACCATTCCATCGGACACAAAAACATAGCTCCCTGCTCATACGAAATTCGCCCAGAAGCACCTATTTCGAAATCATTTCTGTTGTATCCGGATACTCGCCCACAAGCGTCCGCTGCTCTATTGATATCGCTGATTACTTGTATTAACACAGCCTTCCTGGATCCACTTTTGGTAGACAACTGGTCTTCTAACCATCACAAACAATTTAGTTTTATTAATGCCTAAAAAGAACGTCAAGTAAGCCTACTATAATGCAGTAAGTAGTTAGCATCTTATAATATAATATATATCAAATTGTTACCACACGCCTGGTCTTTACTTTATATGCCAGGCTACAAAAAATAACGTGCACATTTTCACTCGTGTGAAATTTGGCGTTGAGGGCTCATATGTGGTTTAAGAACGTCGGCTTTGGTAGATAGGATAAGGTGTGGTTATGAGTGGCCTAGATTGTAAAAACATAACTATTTAAAAAGTGTTCATTTCCCATATTGATATTCCTCGCCATTGTGAAGACATATATGTTTTATGAAAAAATTCCCAATAGTTTACTTTTTGTGTATGTAGTTGGTGGGAGCTTAATCCTTCTTCAAATTTTATACTTGAAAGAAGGGTAACGTTCGGCATCAAAAACGATCAGATACCGTCCTAGTTCTGACCATAAACGACGCCCACTGACGATCAGTGGTGAGGTTAGAATTTAAGCCATTCCCACGGATGGTCTCTGGGAAGCCTTTAAGTCTTTGGGTTCCGGGAAAGTATGTTTGCAAAGCTAAAACTTAAAGGAATCGACAAGAGTGGAGCCTGCGGCTTAATTTGACTTAATGTGGGCAGTGGGGACAAATAAAGCTGCTGCCACGGGTTTTACTATTGCAGTATCCTGCATTCCAATTCAAAATAATATTTCAATCCACCAGGATACCGGCCTTTGAAGAAGCTTCGTTCTGATCGCCAGCAAAAAGTATGTTCTAGTAGAATAAAAAAACAACTTCTAAAATAGTGTAGTTCTCCATATGCATCTTTGTAGCCCTTGTAAACTCAGATAGATTTGATAAAAAAAAACATGTTCAAAAAATATAACTTTTGTATGAAAGTATAGCAAGTGGTGCAAGTAACATGCCTAAGTGTGTAATTGTTTGATTTTTTCTCTCATACCGGCAAGAACGGATTTACGAAAACATAGAAATAATGATGAGCAGCATTAGGCATATTAAATACCTAAAAGAACTACAAGGATCACTAAGTGTTTTTTAAGAAAATGAAAATTCTCTCGGTAATCCCCAGGTTATGAGTACAGTAGAATAATAACGATAAGAAACTGTCATACAAGCGAACACGTAACCGAAGAAGACAATCGGGGGAAAGTGGAGCTGGAGACTACCACCGGGGAAAGGAAACACTCAGTGGGACCCTCGCAGGAAGGGCAACTGTTATTCACCACTGTCTACTAGGGAGGGTGGGGCTGAAGACCACTGTAACAACCCAAGAGACTGAAGGATTGTTTAAGTACACCAAGGTCGTCACTTTTGGCGCGGACCCAGGATGGAGATGCTGTGATCGAGTGTCAGTGAAGAAACCGGTGCCGTTTTCCCTCACAGCCGCTGCCCCCCTTCCCGCCGTCGTCGTCAATCGTATCGCAGTCCCACACACTATGTCAGCACTCCTGTCTCGCCCCTGCAGTCGCCCACAGCACTGTATTCCCCACCGGTAACTGATCAGACATAAGAGAACACACTCCACTCCAGATGGGACTTGTATCTGTGTAACGCCATTCCCTATCCCCATATTATTTTCTTACTCTATACGTATTCCTTATTACTAGTAGATTCCTCTGCACATTATCACGTTTCCTTCTACTCCGGCCTTAATATTTGTGTGCTTGGGTGATGCTTATCAATCCAGCTCCGAGTTTCCGATGCAGAGCTATCTTCAGGTCTCTTATCCTTTAGGTGTGTGCCAACCTCGACATCCCCGGCCCGCTACACCACCACCAGGGAGGGGACAACCAATACACCACTCTACCTGCGAGGTCACACCACCTACAACAGTCCTCAGCTGATTTTTCGCCTTCAACCTGACCGCGGCTAAGTCCAACTCAGTTAAAGGACACGAAAGTTTTTCCAGAATCCAAGTATCCTTACTATAAAACCGTAACACGTACAATGTATACTTATTTTATTTCATGTTTTTCTAGTATTGTACCTTAGAAGTCAGCTTTTTTTCACTTTAAACAAACTCCTTATTTCGCACACTGTTGACCTAGCAAAAGACCAAAACAAATACAATAGTCACTGCGAAAAAAGGGGTTTGGGTTAGGTTTTTTCCTGCCTTCCGGGGTTTTTGACGTCGCCAAAGATGTTCTTTACAAATAAACCTTATTATTATCTGATAATCGCCTTTTGCCGGGGTGACAGGATAATGGAAGCGAAATAGTAATTTCCGGAGAAGGGCGTGCTATTTAAATAAAACAGTAAATGCCTAAATGATGTTCTAATATAGAGAAGACAACCACCCCCACGCTTATAAATGCGATCGTGACGATAGAGATCATACTCGTCTATGATAAGGGAGGAGTCAGAAATGACTGGATGTGTCCTAGATTCTGTTATGCATATAACATCGGGCATCATCTCGAAGTTGAGCCATTTTATTTATAACGGACCTGGCATTAAGCACTATGACATCTAGTGTGTTTCGAGTGACAAGACTATGGCTATCGTTATTCATAAAAAAGAATTTGAGGGTGGGTAGGCAAATGTAGGCCGTTATTATTTGTGGACTAAGTACTGACGGGTATGGAGCTGCTAGCATATAGGTAGCCAACAATGGATGGCTGATAAGGTCTGAAAAATCTAGGGGCCTCGCTTTCTTTCAGGGAAAAATGGGTAGAGGATAAACCAAAATAAGCTTCTAAGCCGTTTTGGAGGAATGGGGGGAGGCGAGAAGGCATGTAGAAGTTTGCAGGTTTGGGTGGATGAGGATGGGTAAAGAAACTGATAGGGGGAAACTTTGACATAAAATAAGTGTTGGAGCCCTTTGCGTAAGCACAAGTGGTCCTAATCAGTGAATCTACTGTACGGCAACTCCGATAAGATTTAAAACTTTAGCAATTTGGGTAACTGCCGTGCAAATTGAATTATTCGTTGTTCGGGCCTGACGTGTTCAATAACTCATTATACGGGGGGATAACGTGACTCGCACGGTCAAGGGAGGAGCTTGGTTGTTGTGGGGAAGCGGTGGGCCTTAACGCTTTCGACGGTGTTGGCGACATTATTGAGAAACTTGTTGCAGAGTTAAAGGCAGCGGAATTTATCGATCGTTGGACAGATAATAATGATATGTTTATTATGCCAGCTTACAGGCAATTATAAGAAGTTGGTAATGCACCGCTTGGGCACCTTCCAAAACCTCGAAGACTGGAAAACACCTAAAAAAACTCCCTATGTTGTAGCCAGTATTGCTTTTGTTTCAAGTTTTGTTTTTGTCAATATTGGGCGAGATAGGGAGTTTGTTTCAAGTGAAAAAAATCTGCCTTCAAAGGTATGATACAAACGGAATAAATGTACAGTTATCAGCTAAGTTGACACATCAGCAGGAGAAATGTTGCATATCTTTTAAAGACATTAGTTCGAGACGGAGAGGGTTGGCACAAGAACACAGTGTTCTCAGTCTTTCTTCAATGGTTGTCGGCAAAAGTTGCGCGCTGTCGGCTGAAGGGTTAGAAGACTGCGGGGTGCTGCTTCAGCAGCATTATCTTCAGCATGAAGCCTGGCGGGGTTCAAAGTCCACGAACGCCATCAGAGTGAAAGAGAGATTCCACCGAGTCAGCACCCAAAATTTGTGAAAGCTGTCCTGAATGTAGAAAACTAGTTATGGCTCTCTCAAACATAGGGTACCTTTGCTGGGTTTTGATACTTTTGGGCAGCTTATTCCAGATTGATAGGGCGTTTACTGAAAAGAATTGCCGGTACTTAACTGTACGTGCCGTAGGAAGAAATAAAAAATACGTCTCGATGACTGGCTCGTCGAGAGTGCTCAAGCTGCCTTATTGTACTAAGAGGATTAAAGGTTTGACGATTCAAAAGTTTCAACAGTAAAAATAGACCCTTTTGCAATCGACGAAGCCACAGAGGATCCAGCTTTTTAAGTTCGCACCTTTGTTGGAAGACTGAGTTAAGGTGAAGAAGTGCTGCACCGATTCTGTTTTCGTACGTTCACTAGTGCGCAGAAGACTGAATAGGGGCGAGCAGTATTCAAGACTAGGTCTCACGCACATATTATAAACGCTAGTTCTAACCTTCATAGTCTTAAAATTTCGAAGGATAAATCCGGTGGTTCGGCGTGCTTTCCAGACTATAAGGGTACAGTTCTCTGACATATTGAGACTATTAGAATAGGATGTGCCCAAATCCTTGATTACTTCTGAGACATTTAGTTCATGGCCGTCAATGCTTAATTCCGGTTGATAATCATCGCCAACAACCATAACGGAACATTTTGGGTATGAAAGGGTGAAGCGCCATGTGCGACAACACTGGGCGAAGGCCTGAAGATCCTGTTTTATAAGCTGGAGCACGATGTTGCGATCTGCCGGTTTATATCAATAAGCGACTTTTAAATCATCAGCGTACATGAAGGGTCTACCATACTGAAAACTATTTGAAACGTCGTTGACAAACAGGCAAAATAGGAGCAGACCCAGTACACTACCCTGTATAACTCCACTCCTCACATGCGTGGGGTTGGGGATAACATTGGAAATTTTTACTCGTTGTGTGTGAGCATCCAAATAGTAAGATATGATGTTCAGAGGCTTGCTACCTATGCCGAAGGAAGCCAGTTTCTGAAGTAAGAGGTTATGATCGACCCGATCAAAGGCCTTACTAAAATCAAGAAAGACGTTATAAATGGCAAAACCGCTGTCTCTAGATTGCAGCACATAATCAACGAAAGAGAGCTGGCAGGTGTCACAAGATCATTTTTTCGGGAAAGCCATTATAAGCAGTATTGAGCAGGTTGTTCTCTGTCAAGTGATGCATCATTTTTTCTTTGATCAAGGTCTCCAAGATCTTCGAGGCAGCGGGCCTAAAGTTGTCGAATGACGTCAATCGGCCATGCTTGCGAATAGGCATTATGTGCGATTCCTTCCACAACGAAGAAAAGGTTTCACTCTCAAGAGCAATATTTAATACCTTCTAAAGAAAAGCCGGAAAGATATCATTCGCTTCAGCCTTAAGAAGGCTAACTGGGACGCCATCTGGTCCTGAACTATAAGATTGACGATAACAAAGAATGGCTACAGTCACGACCCAGAGGGTAAAACTTATGATTTCGAGAACGGCACCCTTCCAAGCCCGGACAACCATAAGTGCACCGAAAGAGCTTTCACTAAACGTTTTGGATAGGAACGCATTGAAGCTATCAGCGGTCATCTAAGCGTCAGCTATGGAGTTTCCTAAGGCGTCTTGAAGTATGGGGTGCTGCATTTTCCTCTGCGTTTTTAATGTACGCGTAAAGAGTTTCGCAGAGTCGAGCAACGAAGTGGTGCTAGGATGCAAATCCCGATAATTGCTTGTGTCGTTTAAGCCTAGTGACGATGGTGTAGCCCGTGGGCTTGACACATGATCCGATATGCAGATTTCAGGTGTGTCGTCAGACATGTCAAAATCCAAGTCCTTATCAGCGTCAACTCGTTTTTGTGTAATTGTTGACGCTATCTCTGGAGCCCCTTTGACAATTACATTCTGATTGTGACTCACTGGTGCATCTGTTGCAAGCTCACAAGTTATGACCAAGCGGGTATCTGTATCCGGTACTTTAGCTTTGATGGGTCCTGATGTGCCGGTTTTTGGGTTAGCTGACTGCTCACCCCTGGACCATTAAGACTTTCTAGCCTTTCTAGCCCTATGCCTTTTTGGCTTAATGATCTTATCGACCTCTGCATCATCGCTTTCTAGTGTAGCATCGAGCAACGATGTGACGCTAGAACGCAAATCCAGATCATTGCTAATGCTGTCTGAGCCGAGTAACGATGGCGTAGACTACGGATTTATTTTAGTTTCTTTGCGATCGAGTGAGACGTGTGCTGGTTTACTTGGTTCGGCAGATGATATGCGAGTTTAAGGTTTACCGGCAGAGGGTATCTGAGCATATGTCCTTTTAGTTACCCCCTGTTTTTGGCCGACGAGGGCTGTTTCAACCGCTGGATAAGAAATATGCGTTTTTAGATAGGCTATCTCTTGTTTCAGTTTATGAACCTCGTGGTAAAGTTCCTGCTTCATCTCCGAAAACTCCTGGCGGAGGACAAAATCCTCACAGTCTAATTTCGGTAAACGTAGTAGATATAATAATAATATGTTTATTATGCCAGTTTATAGGCAATTGTAAGATATCTTGGCCGTTTGGCGGTCATATTGGTAGTTACTTTCTGGTCGTATCTTGATATGGTTGAAGTGGCCGGGCTGCCTGAGGTGCGCACACCGCTAATAACCAGATTTGGCGACCCGGGTTCGAGATCTGGCGGTGGCGAAATGTTTCGTGATAACGGACTTGCAGCATCTAAACTCTCCATGCTATGCAAGATTTTTTTGTGTAACGACCTGCGTCTGATACTGCCAATGAAGTCGGAAGCCAAACCCAAGTGCCCTTGAGAGTAAGGTTGAGCGAAGATCGATTGGCCAGATAGTGCAAGTTTACTGAGACAAGCAGGTTACAGCCAGTCAGAGTAAAATATTGCGTTCCTGACAGATACAATGAAATGTGTTTGGTTATAAAATTGCCTGAAGAATAACATGAGAGTCACTTTTATTCTAAATATTATGACAATATTAGGATAAGGGTATATAACAACACAGTGATATAACGACTCAACCTCGGTGTGAAATTCGGAGATGTGCAGATTTTTGTGGTGCAGAGGAGTTTTTTGCAAAATCGACACATCCAAAAAGCAATTTCCAAACTTTGGAAATAATTCACAGCGGAGGAATTTTTCAGAGCGACCGGATTGAGATTCCCACGTAGAAAATTCCAAACTTTGGAAATATATAGTCAATTCTTGAATACTTCCTAAGAAGCGTGTCTTCCATACTGAGATAGAGACTATAAGCACGTAAGCTCGAGAGACTTATATATATGTATATTTTTAGGGTAACAGGCAAGGAATGCCCTTGAGGACCCTATTAATATAACGCAAACAAGGTTATTCTTACAGTTAATGTGCAGTCGGGGGGAGCACATATGATATCATAACAGATTTTCGAAAGAATTTTCACAGAAAAGAATGAAAACGGTCTAAAGCCAAAAAAATTGTTCACAGTGCTGGCAGTAGGAAATCGTGTTGTAAAAGTCGCGTTTTGTTAAATAAAATCACATCAAGTTTCCTTTGAAATTCCGCAATTGTGTCAGCGAAACCGTCTCGCTTGGTAGCAAGTTCCAAGGCCGGACCACGCGTTGACTGAAGAAATATTTTCGGAGGTCTAATCGGGTGCGTTCGCTTGTGACCTTGTAAGGATGGCTACGCAGGTTAGTAGTGGTGGCTAATTGGAAGAAATCCTCCAATTTTAGGGAGGAAATGTGGCCCCGGATTATCCGGAATGTCCAGAGCAGGCTGCACTGAACGTTCTTGTAAGACAAAGGAAAAAGGTCAAGCTTTATCAATCTCTCCTGATATGGTAAGTCCCTGAGACCGTCGACCATCTTTGTCGCCCTGCGTTGCACTTGTTCAAGAAGCTCCACATCTTTCTTCAACCACGGTGTCCAAACTGGCATTCCGTATTCAAGATGTGGTCTCACAAAGATGCCAAATATTTTTCCGAAGAGTTCAGGTGGAAAGATTTTGAACGCTAGTCTGATCCAGTGCAGGGTACAAGTTGCCTTCTAATCGGACGTTTTACAGTGCTCTGTTTGCATCAAGTTCGCGGTTGTCCATATACCCAGATCTTTGTGTGTCTCAACCTCGTTTAATGCGGTACCATTGATAAAATAACTGTGTTTCGGTGGCACTTTTCGCCCCGGGCTTATGTGTAGAACAAGACACTTGGATACATTAAAGTTAAGAAGCCACGTGGACGACCAAATAACCAGTTTATCGATGTTCGACTGTAGTCTCTTTGCGTCGTCGGTGCATCTTATTTCAGCCCATATTTTTATGTCATCCGCAAACATGACAGCTGCGCAATAAAACTCATTGAGACAGTCGTTTACGTAAATCAGGAATAGCAGCAGACCCAAAACTGAGCCTTGTGGTACACCACTCTCGACCATTGTCCATTTTGAGGTTGAGTTTCCGACAACGACCCTCTGTTCTCTGAAGGACAAGAAACTACTGATCCATTTATACATTTTTCCTTTGATTCCCACGTCCCAAATCTTCTGCAGAAGAAGCCTGAGTGGTACACTATCGAAGGCCTTTTTGATGTCGAAGAATATAACATCAATTGAATAGCCTTTATCAGCGGCCTTTGTCCACTTCTCCTGTGAGTAAAGAGCACTCGTGAGGCAAGAGCGTCCTGGGCGAAAGCCGTGCTGACCATCACATAGTATTTTGTTGCTTTCGAGGAAATACATTCAATGCTTCTAAATAATGCGCTTCATTACTTTGCACGCGATGCAAGTTAGACTTACAGGACGGTAATTTGCGCAATCAAGTCGCGAACCTCTCTTATAGATCGGGGTGACGTTATACAGGGTAGTGTACTGGGTCCGCTCCTATTTTGCCTTTTTGTCAACGACGTTTCAGATTGTTTTCAGTATGGCAGACCCTTCATGTACGCTGATGATTTAAAAGTCGCTTATCGATATAAACCGGCAGATCGCAACATCGTGCTCGAGCTGATAAAAAAGGGTCTTCAGGCCTTCGCCCAGTGGTGTTGCACATGGCGCCTCACCCTTTCATGGCACAAATGTTCCGTTATGGTTGTTGGCGACGATCATCAACCGGAATTAAGCATTGACGGCCACGAACTAAATGTTCCAGCAGTTATCAAGGATTTGGGCATATCCTACTCTAATAGTCTCAATTTGTCAGAGCACTGTGCCCTGATAGTCTCGAAAGCACGCCGAACAACCGGATTTATCCTTAGAAATTTTAAGACTATCAATGTTAGAACTAGCCTTTATAATATGTACGTGAGACCTAGTCTTGAATACTGCTCGCCTCTGTTCAGTCTTCTGCGCACTAGTGAACGGAAGAAAATAGAATCGGTGCAGCACTTCTTCACTAGAAGAGTTTTCACTACAGAACACCGTAACTTAACCTACCAACAAAGGTGCGAACTTATAAAGCTGGATCCCCTATGGCTTCGTCGATTGCAGAAGGGTCTATTTTTACTGTTTAAACTTTTGAATGGTCAAACCTTTAATCCTCTTAGTACAATAAGGCAGCTTGAGCACTCTCGACGCGCCAGTCATCGAGACGTATTTTTATTTCTTCCTATGGCACGCACAGTTAAGTACCGGCAATTCTTTTCAGTAAATGCCATATCAATCTGGAATAAGCTGCCCAAAAGTATTAAAACCCAGCAAAACTACCCTATGTTTAAGAGAGCTGTAACTAGTTTTCTACATTCAGGACAACTTTCCCGAATTTTGGGTGCTGACTCGGTGGAATCTCTCTTTCACTCTGATGGCGTTCGTGGACTTTGAACCCCGCCAGGCTTCACTGCTGAATATAATGCGGCTGAAGCAGCAACCCGCAGTCTGCTAACCCTTCAGCCGATAGCTCGCAACTTTTGCCGACAACCATTGATGAAAGACTGAGAACACTGTGTTCTTGTGCCAACCCTCTCCGTCTGGAACTTATGTTTTTAAACGATATGAAACAGTTCTCCTGCTGATGAGTCAACTCAGCTTACAACTGTACATTTATTCCGTTTGTATCATACCTTTGAAGGCAGGTTTTTTTCACTTGAAACAAACTCCTAATCTCGCCCAGTATTGACGAAACAAAAAACCTGAAACAAAACCAATACTGGCTGCAACATAAGGAGTTTGTTTTAGGTTTTTTCCGGTCTTCGAGGTGTTGGAAGGCGCCCAAGAGGTGCATTACCAACTCTTTACAATTGCCTGTAAACTGGCATAATAAACATATTATTATTATTATTATTGATATCCTTGCACCTTGGTCTTTTTAGGCTGTTTTCGCTTGTTTGTTTGTAGGTTGTGAATGCAGTTCAACGACTTGAGAAGCAAATTCCACTTTGATTCCGTCTTCTGATGAATTTCGACTCAATAAAAATTCCACGATGACGAGATTGTTGAATAGTATCAAAGGCTTATTATCTGGAGTCCGCGAGAGTGTCCAGAAGTGTGAAATCCCGAAACGACTAAATCCCTTGTAGGCCGAAAAAGTCAAACAGATTTCGAAGGACGCGCCAGAAGAGTTGTCATGGCAGTAGATGGTGGAGCGGCGGGGCTTTTAGGTCCCGACATTGAGACGGATGGGCTTACTGGTGCACTGATGTTGCTGGGCCTATGACTGGACATTCGGGAGGCAGGGATAGCAGGCGTACTGATGGTTACGGGACTCAGCTTTTTTTATCTCCAGCGAAATTAATTTCTGATCGTGGTAAATATCAGTATATTTGAGGTCTATAGGCATAGACCGAAATTGTAAGTGTATATTCGTGTTGAAACCCGTCAACCCCTGCGAAATATACACATACTGCCATCAGACAGTCGTTAGTAGTATAAATTGACTTTTAACTTACCATACTAACAGCCTAGATACTTGCTAAAAGGCCCAGACACGTGTTTCGCCGGTATTGTGCCGCTGCTTGACTGAGCTGCGAGGGCTCCGGCTCTTCAGTGGGTTGCCCAGCTTTCCCTATCTGCTTTCTGGTTGATATACGGGACTATGACTACACATCCGGAGGGCAGGGATAACGGAACTACTGACGTTAGCGGGTGTTTTGCCAGATATCCGGGGTGGAGGATTAGCGTGTGCACTGACTCTATCGGGACTACGACCAGACTAATGAACATTAGGCGGAGAAGTCATTGGTCTATTTGACTGGAGTGCCGCATTTCTTCGCTCATTTGGTGTAAGATCTCGGCAGAGGAAACTTTTAGTCATTTCTAAATATCGAGAAATGCGACCTCGTTGTGCAAAGATTGAGTCTACCTCGATCTGCGAAAACAATTCAACTAGGATCGGCAGATTCTTGCTGCGCGATTGGAGGCGCTTTGCTTTCGCAATTTTGTAGTTGAACCCCCCCGAGCATAGAAAATAATTTGCAACATCAAAAGGGTGACTAAATGTGGAAGCGTTTTGAATACAAAGTTATAATTACGCTTTTGTCTATCAAAAGCTTCCGTGGTTATTAGATGGACGAAGGATTCTAGCTTTTTCCAGTCTTGGGAATGTATGTCAGATAACTGACCTTCAAGGAGGTTCCCTTGTATTTACAAAACAGATCCAAACTTCAGCAGGAAATCATAACAGTTATGCAATGCATATAAATAAATTTGCTTAGCCTTGACAATGGGCTGCGTGTTGATATCAAAACGTTGACTAGTACGTGTGGTCAGGCACCGCTTGGGTCTGGGAGCAGATATCCTACGATGAGCTGCAATTTTTGTTCTCATAATTTGACGGAAATATGATTTAAATATGAGAAGGTCTAGAAAAACTCAGAATTTAGGATTTAACCGCAGTTGGTTGTTAAAAGCCCCTTAAAATTGTTAAACAAACTGTATTAATTATTTAGTTTGAGAGAAAACCAGTTTACATGATTTTCAGACTATGACTTACGACAAATAATAATCATAAGGTTTATTTTTAAAGAACATCTTTGGCGACGTCAAAAACCCCGGAAGGCAGGAAAAAACCTAACCCAAACCCCTTCTTTCGCAGTGACTATTGTATTTGTTTTGGTCTTTTGCTAGGTCAATAGTGTGCGAAATAAGGAGTTTGTTTAAAGTGAAAAAAAAACTGGCTTCTAAGGTACAATACTAGAAAAACATGAAATAAAATAAGTATACATTGTACGTGTTACGGTTTTATAGAAAGAATACTTGGATTCTGGAAAAACTGTCATGTCCTTTAACTGAGTTATACTTAGCCGCGGTCAGGTTGAATGCGAAAAAATCAGCTGATGACATTGCATCTTCCGTATAGATGGGTCTGCTCGATACGGAGATTACAATCGTTGTCCATTGGCAGGAGTTTGATAATTAGATGGGACGTTGCAGATGGGGTTGAGGCAGCTGTGAAGCACCATAGTCATTCAAGTTCATCGGCAGAAGACACTTGGCCTTTCTTTTGTCGAATATCTAAGTGAGATTGAGATTTACATTATTAGCATTTATACTCCTGATACATTATAAGAGGAAACACTATAAACTTTAGCATAGTTGTAGAGAAAATTAATTTCATTCATAATATTTTTTTATGAACATTGAGATGTTAGTCGAAGAATATAAATATAAATTGTTCTGAGTTTTTGTTTTTTATTTTTAAGGATTGAAAAAGGAGGCAAGGCACAATTTTTCTTAAGCTTTGATTTGATCAGCGTTGGAAACTGTCGTCTGGAAACCCTCCAGCAGTGGCCAGTTTTCCCCAAAATGTGTGGGAACTCTCCTGGACCGTTAGATCCCTTTTGGTCCGAATTGGACGTCAAAGAACTGGTTAGCAAAGTGTCCTATTTTGTTCAGAAATATATGCGTCATGTCAGTTGAGAAGAACTGCTTGGTCTTTCTTCTAAATTTGGTTAAACTGTGGCTTTTGCGAATATCGTTGGGTAGGGCATTCCATCTGATCGCATATCTTATGGTGTAGAAATTTGATCGCTGGGCCGTCCTAGCTTTAGCGTTATGAATTGTATGTTGGTTGTTTCTAGTGGAACGGGAACCGTTTTGATTTGTTAACATATTATTGCTAAGGATGTTATGATTATGTGTAACTTTAAATAGGAAAGTAAAACCATTTTGGAGTCGCCTTTGCCAGAGGCGTTTAAGACCATATCGATTGTACATTATTATATAGGAGTCGCGGGCGTCATCGCGTTTACAAAGAAATCTGGTTAACCTTGGCTGGATTTTTTCTAGTTTCCGTCTGTCACCTGATGACATGGTACCGAAAAATATTGAGCAGTAATCTAGAATGGGTAAAACGTTCATTTTGTAAAGTTTAGTCTTAAGTGTAATTGCTGTGAAATTTTTACTTATGAAGCCACATAGTCGATTGGCTTTTGGTGCGATTTGTTTAACATGTGGGGATAAGTCAAGAGTATTAGAATAGCTAAGACCTAAATTTTTTAAAGATGTTAGCTCTTTTATTTCTTGACCACTAAACATTATGGGGGGAAGTTTTAGTGGTCCAAAAATCATGAGATGACATTTTGTTGGTGAAAACGGCATTTGCCACTGAACACTCCAGTCGTTTAATTTTTGAAGGTCTAACTCAATTGTTCTATGCACACTACTTATCGAATGTTTGTTATAGGCATATGCGAGTTTTAAGTCATCTGCATATAAAATGCTGAAGCAGTGGTTGATATCGTGGATAACTCATGAATGTAAATGAGAAATAAGAGGGGACCTAGGTTAGAGCCTTGAAAAACACCACTGCTTATATGAGCTGGTTCTGATACTATATTTCGAAGTTGTACTACTTGGAATCGGTTTTGAAGATAGGATTTGAAAAAATCAAGGAGGAGGGGCCGAATCCCGTGACTCACTAGCTTCACGATCAGTCTTTTATGGGGAACTTTGTCAAAGGCTTTTTTTAGATCAAAGTAAATTGTAGCTACCGTGTTCCCATCATCTCGATTTCTGGAGACGAATTCCAAGAAAATGAGATGGCAGGACTGACGTGACTTTTTGGATAAAAAGGCATGTTGACAGGGAGGTATGAGAATTACATTCGTCAGATGGTCTAACATTTGGTTATAAATTATTTTTTGTAAGGATGTATGCGAACGTGGAAAAGTTTCGGGACCTGCTGAAAGACATTCTTCGACAGCGAGAGACAGTAGGAGTTTGTGGAGCTTTCAGGATGGGCAAACAGTTTACTGAACTGTCGGAAAGTGTCCGACCTCAACCTATCACGATAGTCTTGGATAACAAAGAACAGGTTAAATTGGTTCTGTTCCGGAAAACAGCTCTCCGCCACTCACATAGACGTTTTGTTTCAGCTGGACTTAATTTCAGCGGAACGTCAGAAACGCCGAGTATTGGTGGTGGAACTACGGGGGTGAAAGAGCGCTGGAGAGAGCAATCTGGCTATCTTAGGGACCAAATAATACAGAAAACTACCATAGTGCTGTGGAAGCAGTCAATCTTGATGACGGCTGCGATCCAGTAGTACTGGCAAATCGCACCCAAACGCACTGGACACTGCGGAGTCTTGTCGGCTAAAGTTTCTGTATACTAACGCCTAGAGTTTATTCTCGAACTTTGATAAACTTCGAATACAGGTAGCCAATGGGTCCCCTGATGTTACAGCGATAACAGAAACCTGGCTGACACAGAGCATCTGTGATTCAGAAGTGGCACTATGCGGATACCAACTACTTAGACAAGACCGACTGGAATGTCCGGGTAAAGGAGTTTCTCTGTATGTTAAGAACGAATTAAATGTATGCGAGAGGCCTGGAAGTATTACCCATGGTATGGAGGCTATTTGGCTGACAATTAAGGCACGGGGTCGCAGCCCTTGGAAGCCGTGACCAACTACCGACCACCACTGACAGACACTGATACAGATGCGTGTGTACTAGTGTGCATAAAGGAGATACGGAATGGACCTGATGTTGTACGCATGGGTGAATTCAATGCGCCCAGCATAACTTGGAACGATTTGTGGACGAATTATTCTTAGAGTGCGTTTTATCACCATCTTCTTAAAACAACACATGAGGCTCTTCTCACACAACGCGTCCTTGTTCCAACTAGAGCAAGTGGAGGGCAATGTGATAGTTGTTTATATATTGTCTTCACCAAGCATCACAACACTCTCCTTAGCTAGCAGTTCTGTGGAGTGTCTCGCAACCCGGCCATCCCAATCATCACCGTTGCACCGCCCCCGAGCCCTGCCGCAACGTCCGGCCGTCTATTCGAGTACTTTACAAGGAAGCTGTTGCCTCGTCTCTCGCGGATCTACTTGTTGATAGCTCTGCCACCAAGACAGGCTTCCAGCGTCTCCACCAGAGGGTCGTTGTCAAGGAGAAACGAGATAGTCGTCCCCTGGTCCTTTTGGGTGGCTATCCACCTCCGATTGCGGCCTCGGAACGACATCTCCCGAGGGTCACTCGCTGTATCCTGGCGCAGCTACGCAGTGGCAACTGCATGCGACTTCGCCAGTACCAGCACCGGCTCGACTCATCCATACACGACTGCTGTCCCGACTGCGGCGTCTCGCCGCATGACTACCGTCATCTGTTCGCCTGCAGCTCTCGGCCAGGCACCCATCTCACTCCCGCGGACCTGTGGCTGAAGCCGGTCGAGGTCACGGCTTTTCTTCGTCTCCCAACTACTCCCAGTTTAGATTCCGGCGGGGATTCCTGATCCAACTATGGGCTACGACACACACAAACGCAGTATAGACGAGGTATGCTGCATACCTCCACGCTGTACTTTCGAGAGATTATGATCTTTATTCGGCATCCCCTACAGTAGACGAACAAAGGTCGAATATATGGCGAGGCGACTTCTCTCAAGTGAGAGTAGAGGCATTAAAAATAGACTGGGGTCTTCTTTTCTCCGATGATGTCACTAAGGACTTAAAAACATTCAAGAAGTAGTTGTTGGATCTACTTTGCTTTCATTTTCAATTTTGTTGCCTAAAATATATAGTTGATCTCAATAGCTTAAAAGAGATCTCAAAAGAGAGATCAATAATAAAAAGGAAAGCTTTGGAAGACGCTTTGCAAGAAAAGCTGCAAAGAGGATTTTAAACAGTACAAAATGCAGCGGAACAATGGTAAAATGGGTTTCAAGGGAAGACTGGACTTTGAGAGCGATTTAATTTTTCGAGCTGACAAAAGCACACATATGCTATAAATTTATGTAAGGAAAAGTGCACACGAAAACGGACCTTATTTCTGTTGTGCAAAATGATGGTGGCCTCGAAATATCCAACTGTGAAAACAAAGCATAATATTTGGCTGAGTTCTTTTAGTCAGATTTCACCATTGACCCTGTCTGCGTGACAACTGTTAACGAGTTTACGGGAGCACCATATATTGACGATATTTTGTTCGAAGCATGGTAGAGAACTGGCTTAACCGTTTTCCTTTATGTGCTAGAAATCGTTTGATGCTGTAGTGCTTCCTCAAAATTGGAAATTTCCAACCGACAGAAATACAGAAAGATATCAACATCTGGATGAAAATCAACCTCAAACCGTCCACACAATGTTGTTATACCGCTAAAACTGCAACTTCAATGTTGTACGCTATCAAGCGAGTATTTATGGTTTTTGATGAAGGCTGTTTTTCGAAAATCTTCGGTACCTTCATAAGTCCACATCCTGAATACGCGATTCAAATCTGGAGACGGTGAGTTTGGCAGGATTATGACCTACTTCAAAAATATAAGCGGCAGGCAACACAATTACTAAGAGGCTAAGGTTCAGTTAAATATGAGATCCGCCAAAATAACCTGCATCACTATCCTCTGAGTTATAGGCAGTAACGTGCAGATTTAATACAAATTTTTTGTACCGTGCTTGGCTTGGACTGCGCTCTCATGTGTGACGACTTTTTCCAACTTGCCACTACAACTAATCTACGGAGACATCCCTTCAAACTGTATGTGTCCCAAGGACGACTGGACGTGAGGAACGTTTCTATTTCTAATCAGGTCGTGAACCCGTGGAATAACATTCCCGTTTTTAATGGTTAAGTCCCAATGTGTGGAGATTTTCAAACACCACCTTGATATGCATGCGCTGCAGCAAAAGGTAAACTATGTGACAAATAAGCTGCGAAACACCACTGCACCATGTGACGGTCTATATTTTACTTACGTTAAACGTGTTAACATTGTTCATAACTCTTGCGATTTTGATGTGAAAAATATCGCGTTCAACGGCGCAAGCCTATATTGGCCCTCAAATATACTAACTGACTGAGGATCTACGGTTAATGTATGTATTCATGCCACTGCACTTGTGGATGCAGTATGTAAGTTCGGTAAATGCAAAGAAAATTGTCAGTTAGAGCCAAAGAACGCCTGCCAAGATGGCTATTAAAACAGCACAGTCTAACTCCACCTCCAGCCATTGCTAAATATTTGCTTGATAAAGCCCACACTGCTGAACACAAAACGTCCTTTCGAGTACATGTTCGGGCACGAAATCTCATATATTGCGTAACCTGGAGACAGCTTATCTACGATAGTACAAACGGAACCTACGCGTATATTGGTGTGCATAAAGGAGATAAAAAGTCGACCTGATGTTGTACTCATGGGGGACTTCAATGCGCCCAGCATATGTTGGAACAATTTGCGGGCCAATTGTTCTAAAAATACCTTCGATTACCATCTGCTAAAAACAACACATGAGGCCCTTCTCACACAACACGTCCTAGTTTCATTTAGAGCACGTGGAGGGTAACAGGCTAGTTGTTAAGATCAAGTCTTCACGAAGCTCCCGACACTATAGACGAGGTATGCTGCCTACCTCCACTGGGTCGAAGTGATCACGCCGTACTTTCGTGGGACTATAGTCTTTACTCGTTACCCCCTACGATAGATGAACCAAGACCGAATGTATGTCGAGGTGACTTCTCAAAAATGAGAGTAGAGGCATCACAAATAGACTAAGGTCTTCTTTTCTCCGGGGATGTCACTGAGGACTGGAATACATTTAAGGAGCGGTTGTTGCAGCAAATGCGCAGTCATTGTCCACTTTCAGTGCCCAAGGTATCAAGCCGACCTTCATGGCTGAACAGAACTATCAAAAGAGCGATCAATAAAAAAGAAAGCTTTGGAAGAAGTTTTCCATCATAAGTCGCAACAAAGATTTTGAACAGTGCAAAATCTAGCGGAACAAGGTAAAAAAATGGCTTTCAAAGCACAACGTGACTTTTAGAGCGATCTACTTCGTCGAGCTGTCAATAATCCAAACTTGCTATACAGTTATTCGCGGAAAAGCACACGTAAAAGGAACCTGATTCCTGCTATGCAAAATGATGATAGCCACAAAATCTCCGACTGTAAAAACAAAGCAGAACATTTTGCTGAGTTTTTTTCAGTCGGTCTTCACCATAGAACCTCCCTTCGTCGCAACTGTTGACAAGGTCGTGGAAGCACCAAATATTGGAGATATTTTTATTGAAGAAGAGAAGATTTTTTAAGAGCTAAAAAGCTTGAAGGAATCTTAATCTCCAAGTCCATATGAAATTTCTGCCAAATTGCTCAAAAACTTACTAGGGAGCTAGCTACACCCCTTTCACTGGTGTGCCAGAAATAGTTTGATACTGGAATGCATCCTCCGGACTGGAAATTAGCGAATATAACACTGCTTTAAAAAAGCGGTAGTCGTGCATCTGCGAATAACTACAGACCCGTGAGTCTGACCTCTACATGCCGTAAAGAAATGGAGAAGATCATCAAGAAGCAATTGATGATATATTGTGAAACTCACAATATATTTTCGAATGCGCAATTTGGATTTCGTAGGGGAAGGTCATGTTTAATAAACTTACTTTATACGATGCAAAGCTGGACAAGGGCAATTGATGCAAAAGAAACCGTACATGCAGCCTACATTGATTTCCGGAAGGCCTTCGACCGTGTTCTACAGCAATTTCTCCTGCATTGGTTGAGACTTTAAGTCACTTTATTAAGGGAAGAAAGCTTTCGCCCTTGAGCTCCCTGTTCATAACCAAAATCGCATAATAGGTCCACCGTAACAATAGTACATAATACAAATATACAAGTGTAGGCTTAACATCAGCGATAAGTGTGAGCCAGTTGCAAGGTGCTGCTACTGACACTTTGTTCATTATATCTGCCACAGTTTCTCAGCAAATGAGAATCAAGTTTGTGTTTAAAAATGTCAACAGTATCTGAGAGGATCACATCTTCTTGGAGTCCGTTCCACGCTCCAATGACCCTCTGAGAGAAGGCGTTTCGTCGAACGTCGATACGGGCCGGTTTCCTCTGTAGTTTAGAAGGATGACCTCGCAGATGGTCAGTCCGAGCCAATTCGAAGAAATCCTCAAATTCTAGGGCGCAGTCTTTGCCTCTAACAATACGGTAGGTTTGTATGAGGTCCCCGCGGAGTTGCCTATAATTGAGAGGGAAAAGATCAAGTTCGGTCAGTCTGTCTTCATAAGGCAGATGACCAAGATTCTTGACCATCTTCGTAGCCCTCGCCTGCACTCGTTCCAGGTGCAGGTCATCCTTCTTGAACCATGGACGCCAGGCCTGAACAGCATACTCCAAGTGGGACCGAACAAACACTCCGTAGGTTTTCCTGAAGACCTCCTTGTCAATGTTGACGAATCCCCGCCTAATCACAAACAGCACCTGTGTCGCGCGTTTAGCTGCCTTTACACATTGAGTAGATGGTTTAAGTGAGGAATTTATTAGAACACCGAGATCCTTTTGTTCGTTCACATTTGAAAGCGGGTGCCCATCGAGGAGGTATTGGAAGGAATCGTTCTCCCCATCAGTCCTTCTAGTACGGAGTCTTAAAACCACACACTTACTAATGTTGAAGTTTAAAAGCCAACGAGCAGACCAGCAGCTAAGTCGATTGAGACTCTCTTGAAGCGCTTTCCTATCGGCGTCAGACCTGATGGCTCTCCAGAGTTTGACGTCGTCGGCAAACATGATAGCGCTGCAACCCAGGTGGTTGACACAGTCGTTGATATAGATAAGGAAGAGCAGCGGCCCTAAGACAGAGCCTTGGGGGACGCCACTCAGAACAGATGTAGGGTTTGACTTTGAGTCACCGATGCTTGCAGTTTGCGATTGCCCTGTGAGAAAATCTGTGATCCATGCCAGCAGGTTTCCTCTGATGCCAATTTCTGACAATTTATACATTAGACGCTTATGTGTAACGCTGTCGAATGCCTTCTTGAAGTCCATATAGATGACGTCAACTTTACCATCTTCATCTAGTGCGCGAGTCCACTGCTCAGTGGAGAGTAGAAGGTTGGAAAGGCAAGAATGGTTCTTTCTGAAGCCATGTTGGAGCCCTAACAGTAGGTTTTTCTCCTCCAAGAACTCCATTGTCGTCTTCTTAATTATAGTTTCCATCACCTTACAGCAAATGCAAGTTAGGCTGACGGGCCGGTAATTGTTGACCTTCGTTCGGGCTCCGCCCTTGTATATCGGGTAGATATTTGCCATTTTCCATTCGGATGGCAGTTTTCCTAGTTCAAATGAAGAACGAAAGATATGTGCTAGGGGCTCTGAGAGTTCGCTTGCCAATTCTTTCAAGAACTTGGCTGGTATATTGTCTGGACCGGATGACTTTGCTTCTTTGAGGCTCTGCAGCTCCCTCTCAACTACAGATGTTGGAAATAGTAGAGAATGAAGTGCTGGACCGGCGTTTTCAACAGCACTGTTGGCATTATCAAAATGAAGCTCGGTTTCCCTAGTGAATACCGAGGCAAAGAACCGGCTACAGTACTCGGCTTTCTCGTCATTCTCAACGACTTCTCCGCCATCATCATTCTTAAGTACTGCGACAGGATCCTTGTTTTTTAATCTACTGTTAATATAGCGGAATAGAATTTTGGGCTTTTTTTCGGCCTGTTGGAGGATTCTTGATTCATAGTTTTTCCTGGCCTGGCGAATTGATTTTTTACTGCATTTCTTTGGCGTCGGAATTCCTCGAGGTGTACTGGCCACCCAGTTTTCCTGAATGACTTCCATTTCCTATTCTTCTTCTTCAGTTGCCTTTTAAGGTCTCTCGTCAACCAGGCAGGACGACTAGTCATCTTGTGTACCTTGACCGGACAAAAGCGCTTAAGCAGATATAATGCAACCCTCTTGAGTGATCTCCAATCCTCCTTCGGATCCACTTGAGTAGGCAGTCCCGATTCACGGTCGATAGTGCATTCTTCATTGAATTGAAATCTGCATTCCATATGTTTGGCTGGTCCTCCGTCTTCCTCAGCCGTTGAGTATGGAGTGAGTAATCCCACATTAGCGTCGTATGATCACTCTTACCGAGCGGAGCACTTGAATGCACTTCATCTATGTAGGACGAATCCTTCGTGAAAATGAGATCCAAAAAAGTAGCCCGCTGGTTTTCTCGAAATCTGGTTATGCCCTTAACGTTCTGAACTAGAGACATGTCAAGCGTGAGATCAATTAATTTGGAACTAAAGGAAGTTGACGCCGCCCCAACTGTCAGGTTGTTCCATTCAATTGCAGGGGCGTTGAAGTCACCAGCGATAAGTACCTCCTGGTGGCTAGCAGCTTCTTTCACCAGACCAAGGAGCGAGTCGTCGGCTCCTCTCAGAATGTTTGGTGGCTGGTAAACGGCCAGGAATTCAAGGTTCTGTGAATTCGCCTTCTTGATCTTTAACTAGACGGACTCATACTCCAGGGCTAGAGTGTGTTCTCTTTCTACAACAGAGATTTCAGTTATGACATACACGACAACCCCACCTCCTTGTCGGTTTTGGCGGTCTTTGCGGAAAAGCTGGTATGCTGGAATCGAAATCTCCGAATTTGCGATTTCTGCTTTTAGCCATGTTTCCGTTATGGCAACTACATCAGGCTTCAGCTCCGAAAGTACTGCCTTGAGTTCATCAATTTTTGAGGGAAGACTTTGGGCATTAGTGTAAAGAAAGCTCAATGTAGACTTATTCACCACTTTATGCAGGCGGTTGCCTCTTGCGTGAGATTGCATGCAGAGAGCTGTCGGTGCTGATGGAGACGGACTGTTGTCCATCCTGACTAGGCTGTTAGTGTTTTCGGCTTTCTCCAGAGGAGTGACCTCGGGACATGTACGATCTTTCCTTTCAGAATTCGAAGATTGCTCTCGCCGAGTTCGCATCTTCTGTGGAGTTCTACTTTTAGCAATCTCCATTTCTCCAGCTCCGCGGGGGAAAAATCCCGCTGAAAAAAAACCATCGGGTGTGAGTATCTAAGTATTGGTTTCCTGCTTAAAAATAGCTGGACCTCAGCCTCACTCTTCAGAACAACCTTCAACGTTCTTGGTTGGCGTTGTTCATCTTTTGAGTCTGTTATACGGCCCATTCGGAATGCCGTTAGAACTTGGACTTTCTCCTTACCCTTTAGGAGAAATTTCAGATATTCTTTAAATAACTTCCTGTCTTCTTCTAATCTTGATTTCGGGGTATCGGAAGTACCTTCTGTCATGCCTTTTATGACTATGCAGTTTATACGAGTGGTACTCACCTTCCGACTGTCGTCCCCTTCTGCTTCTCTAGGGTTGTTAGGACATATTCGCTTCGAGGTTCAGCGCTCTTGTTCGTTTGGGCCTGCGAAGGTGCCCTTTTTGTTTGGCTTGTGCTCAATCTCGGCCAACTTATATAAGCACTTGGGCTTGGTTGGCCTTTTTTGGGAGCCCGAGAGCGCTTCTTCGTTCTCTTGGAAGCCAGTGGGTTCACCGTTTCCCCTGTCCATGGCAGACTACCAACTCCGTCAAGCACCCTGGCTGCCGGATCATTTTTGTGATCAGACACTTTGGCGAGGGATTTTGTTTCTCCGTACGTTAGGTTTCCTTGCTCAAGTTCACGCATCGCCGGTTTTTCCTCACGAGGGAGAAATAAAGAAAAATTTTTCAGCTCCTCCATCTCCACTCTAAGACTATTAACTACCTTCTCAAGGTTTGTAAATTTGTTCAAAAGGGTAAAATATGATACGGAGGCTTCATCTTCATGAGTAACATCCCTTAAACTTTTACGACTTTTAGTTCGCTTGGCAGGAGGAGATTTCGAAGAACTTCTAGATCGAGTTTCCGTAGTTAGTAAGGGAATTTGGAAACCTTCGGAGCATCCTTTGATGGCGAAGTTGGGTAGGCGTTCGACTTCTACGCGGGGATCCAGGGTTCGAATCCGAGCGGTGGCGTAAATTTTTTTTTCTTGTTGCGATGATGTCGGGATTTCGAATGCAGGCACTGGCGAAAATTCTTTCCCGTCTTCCAAAGCTGTATCGCACATAGTTTCAATTTTTTCTGGCACAATCTTTCCACAACAGACCGTTAATGAATCAAATAATAAAGTGGATTGCTTTTTGACTGTTATTAACCGATTTTGATTGCTGTCATCCTGTGTCTTCGTGGAGGTGTTGATAAGACGCTCAACTTGGTGTTCGTAAATTGAGTCTACTGAACTCGAGAGACTTTTAGCCCTTTTAGCGGGGGGTGATTTCATCGCATCAATCTTGCGACTTCTGCCCTCAAAATTGCGACTAGGAGTTTTAAACCAAATTAAATTAGAGTCAGCAGTCGACGCTGATGGTGTAGGGGTTGTAGTGGTTTTATCGCTACAAATATATAAAACGTCTTAGCAATTACGCGATGAAAACTTTCGAGGGTAGACTTACTGCTAATAAGGGATTTGCCAGACTATTCTAGTGGAAAAGTTGTAAAGTCCAGTAAAGAGATTGACGATGAAGATTAGAAATGATACAACTCACTTAGATCCTTCACGATCCTAGTCGGCAGTAGTTAAGTAGTCGACTTGCCAAAGGATAACTCTGCGAGGACTGGATCCAAGTTCGTTGGGCTGTGAGTTGCAAAATGGGGAGGAAACTCGTTTGCAACTTGTCGCTGGATTCTCCTGGAGCCCGAGAGTGATCACCAGAGAGGTGTCGTTGAAGGGCAAAATAAACAGCGGCAGGTGAGGAGGGAATTGAGCTGTGGAGAGTGATTAGCAATATAGTTGCTAGCACGCGTCAAAACCGAAAGTGTGAAACAAAGTGTTGTATTTAGTTTTTACAAACTTGGTTATTGATAAATTTAAACAACACGTAAGTAGGGCCAAGAGCCCACAGGGTAACGACTGATATCGACGAACGACAGCTTTTGGGTTCGAGTCCCTCTCGCGCCGCACCTTTTACAAGCTGATCTACACGTTTATTTTTGTCTCCCATAATAGATCAGACTGACGATAAACGATATTAAAGCTCTATGCAATAAGTATAAAACGTTCAACTGTATGAAAAAGGTTATTGAAACGACTCAGCCGTTTGTAGAGAGCTGGAATCCGGGAGAATTGTTGACAGAAGGCAGTGACGGAGATGATGCTCGTTTTGACTAATGTCCTGTCGTGTCTTCTGAGGCTGGAGTTATTGCGAAAGTGAATCCAATAGCTAACAACGAAAGTCCGCCAGAGGGCTAGGTGAACCGAAATCCCGAAAATAATATTTCCCACGAAGGACGAGAAATTTAAACCGCAATTTGAAGCGCGCACTTAGTGTATGGGTATCGGAGGCAGACTTCTAACGTGGATTGAGAATTTTCTATCTGATCGTTCCCAAACGGTGTGTGTAGGACGACAACAATCAGGGCCGACAGTCATCGAGTGTGGAGTCCCTCAAGGTTCAGTACGCGGACCCACCCTCTTTCTCTTGTTTTTTTAATGATTGTGTACAGGAATTATACTGCGATTGTGCCATGTTTGCAGATGATGCAAAAATGTGGAGGGTCATCAGGTGTGCTGCCGATGAAGATAACTTTCAGGAAATTTTTTTTGCCGATTAAACGATTGGTCGCATAGATGGCTGCTGTCCTTTAATTCGAACAAATGCACTCTACTGCGCCTGGGAAATCAAAATGCGGTGCCTTATGCGCAACCCTTCCATCTGAACGGAATCCCACTGCAAGAACCAGAAATACAGAAGGATCTCGGCATCTGGATGGCAGACAATTTCGAACCTTCTATACAATTTTGCAAGGTGGCTAAAATTGCAACTTTAATGCTGTACGCCATCAAGCGGGCATTCACAGCTTTTGATAAAGACTGTTTCTCGAAAATCTTCGGTACCTTCATAAGGACACAACTTAAATACGCGATTCAAGCCTGAAGACCGTGGATGTGGCAGGATTATAACGTACTTGAGAGGGTGCAGCTGTGGGCAACAAAATTAGTAAGAGGCCAAGGTTCACTACCATATGAGATCCACCTAGATAACCTTAATCTCTATCCTTTGAGTTAATAACAGTTACGCGGAGATTTGATACAAACATTCCGTATCGTGCGTGGCTTTGACTGTGCTCTTATGTGTGATGACTTCTTCCATCTCGCCACTAAAACTAATCTCCGGGGGTATCGTTTCAAATTGTATGTGCCCCAAGGACGATTGGATGTATGGAAGAATTTTTGCTCTAATCGTTTCGTTGACCCGTGGAATAACCTTCCCGAGGCGATTGTTGGGTCCCAATCTATGGAGATATTCAAACACCGAATTGATATACACATGCTACAACACAACGTGAACTATGTGACAAATTAACCTTGAAACACCACTGCACCATGTGACTGTCTATATTTTCCCGACTGAAAACTTGTAAACATTGTTTATAATTCTTGAGATTTTGATGTGACAAATAAGGAGTTCAAAGGCGCGAGCCTATTTTTCCTCAAATATACTGACTGACTGACATACGATATGTCCGCGGTGATGAAAATGTTGTTGATGATACCTTGTTTCGTCCAGAGGTCAACGCTCTTACCATCATGTTAGACCTGGCGAAGCTTGCGGAAGCGCAGGTGCTTGATGACCCCATCATTGAAATGCTTGCGTCTTCTGTGCTTCAGCTGCGCGAGGCTCCTCTACCTGCGGCACCAGGGTCTATCGTGCGTGATTGTTCTACAGGTACCCCTCGTCCTGTTGTACCCTTATCCTATTGGAAGGTAATTTTCGACCACTTACATTCGCTATCCCACCCTGGTGTTCGTGCCGGCCACAGACTCATCGCAGCCCATTTCGTCTGGCCAAAGACCAGCCAGTACGTGGCCTGCCAAAAGAGTAAGGTCCAGCGACACACCGTTTCACCCCCCAACACGTTCGCGTTTCCCGACACCCGTTTTCAACACGTCTACATGGTTCAGTGAAAATTCCCATTTCTACGATTGAAAAGTCGTGTTGGCAAACGATCGTTTTCGGTCAGTCATCGTCAGACCAGTACATGACATGGGGAATAAAATTGGTAATTTAATAACAGCGATTATATAATCGTCAAATTTAGGGAGGGGGAGGGGGAGGAAAATGGTGAGGGTAATTAAGCAGCTGAGCTTTCCTTCGTCTCCTGAATGTGGGCACCTGCGCGGGTAAAACGCTGGTTGCCATGCCCAGATGAGACAGGGGGGATGTTCTTGCGGTCCGCGGATTAAGTCGGACCGTTGCCGCCATCTCGTGGTTTCCCGCGCATTCTGACTGCTGTTGATTGTTTCACACGATGGCCCATCGCTGTTCCCATCTCGGATTCCTCGGCACAGAATAATGCCATGGTTTTCCTTACGCACTGGATAGCCTACTTCGGTGTTCCAGCTACCCTCACTACTGACCGCGGAAGTTAGTTTAAATCTGTACTCTTGCGTGAGTGAACCAAACTGCTCGGGTGCTCACATATCACCACCACTGCCTATCATTCAGCATCAATCGGCTTCATGAAACGCCTTTACCGTCAGTTGAAGTCCGCGTTGATGTCTCAACCTGCCCCGCACAACCAGCGGTTCTTCCTCGGCATTCGCTCGGCTGTTAAGCGAGACATTCAATGCACTGCCGCTGATCTCGTTTGTGGCACATCCCTCCGTTTACCTAGTGAACTCGTGCAGTCTTCCTCCGTCACCCCTGACGCCACGAACAACTTCGTGCAACAGCTGCTGCAACGCATGGCCGCACTCTGCCCAATCCCTACACGCGCGACACCTCGACGCGTTTTCGTGCATGACGACTTGCACACATCCCCATTCGTGTTTGTCCGGCACGATGCAGTTCACACCATAAGATGGTCCCTTCAAAGTGCTTGAACGGAAGAACAAATATTTCGTCATTCAAAGGGCTGATGCAACTGATACCATACATTGCTTGTCTTCTCTATTACGAGTTGAAAGAGCGGAGAAAGATGAGACAGCTAATAATAGAGGTGGAAAAACGGAGAACCAATGGCGAGACAAATCTCAAAATAAGAGAGGGAAAAATAGTTCAGGTCAAAAGGACATCGCTCTGGTCGAAGCTGGTAACAGTGACGGCCTAGCTGTCCCGCCACCGAAACCTCAGACATGCTCTCTTAAATTGGTCGTTTTAAATGCCAGATCACTGATTAATAAAATGCCTCTGCTCCAGACTATGGTTTTCGTCAACCGCCCAGACATTGTTATGGTAACTGAGACATGGGCATCGGCCTCTGTAGCTGACTCAGAACTATCTGTTCTAGGCTATTCATGCGTTCGGAACGATCGAAACAATGGCCGTGGCGGAGGAAGCTGCATCTATATTAAGCAGCCACTTGCATTTCTCCCGTTGGACTATCCACAATTCACAGCGGTGGAGGAGAGCTGCTGGCTACGAGTTGTTCTAAAAAACAAATCCTCCTTAAATCGAAAGGCAGGCATCCCAAGAAATGTAATTTCATGGAAAGGCATTCTTTGGGAAATAGGTAGTTTATTGCAACTGATAATCATGTCCATCACGATATGACGCGAATTGTAAACCCCAATTAACCCCCCCCCCACCAGATGACTATATAACTGTATCAGCACTTTGAAATGCTAACTGTTGTTTGCACATTTCTCTCAAGTCTGATGACGAACTGGGGAACCAGTGTCGAAAATTTACGCAATAAACTACCTATTTCCCAAAGAATGCCTTTCCATGAAATCCTCCTTACTTGTTGGCTGTGTTTATCGCCCACCTAATGCCAATGCAGACTACGATCTTTGTCTCCCGCAGGCATTTCATGCCGCTGCTGACTTAAATCTTAAGTATTGCTTGATTGCAGGTGATTTTAACCTTCCTGACGTGCAATGGTTTACACCATCCGGTCCTGCAAAGTTCGAGAACTTACTTGAGGCAATAGATATTGGCATGTGGGATCAGGTAGTCGATTTTACCACTCGAGGAGCAAACATACTCGACCTCATTTTTTGTAGGGGATGCGAACCACTTTCAGTGTCATCCTTAGACGCACTTGGGAGTTCAGACCATCTTACAGTTGTTAGTGAACTAGAACTGGAGGCGGATAAAACATTTTCCCAAAAGTATAGTCTTTATCATGACTTCCGATCAGCAAATACAGCTGACCTACTGGCACATCTAAACGCTCTCGACTGGTCTGAATTTTTCCAATGTTTGGATGTAAATGTTTGTACCGATGCACTGTACAAAGTGTTGGATCAACTCATCCTCCACTTCGTCCCCCGTAAGAAAGTAATACATGTCAAGGATGAAGTGTACCTTCCTCTGTCTTTCCGTCGTAGGCTGCGTAAACTCTCTCGTCGTTTGCATCGGCAGAATGACACTTCCGTTCTGCCCTTGATCACACTGATCTTTGAGCAGGCTAAGAAGCTCTCCAAAGAAAAGCAGATAGCCGATGAGGCTCACTTCGCTGAAAAACCTTCCCTTAATGTTGCCAAACTCTTTTCGCGTACAGTAAAAGCGCAGAGGAAAACGCAGCACCCCATACTTCAAGATGCTTTAGGAAACCCCAAAGCTGACGCTAAGTTGACCGCCGATAGCTTCAATGCGTTCCTATCCAAAACGTTAAGTGAAAGCTCGTTCGCTGCACCTCCGGTTATCCAGGCTTGGACGGATACCATACTCGAAACCATAAGTATTACCATCTGGGATGTGACTGTAGCCATTCGTCGTTATCGTCAATCCTATAGTCCAGGACCAGATGGCGTCCCAGTTAGCCTTCTAAAAGCTGAAGCGAATGATATCTTTCCGTCTATTCTTTGTAAGGTATTTAATCTTGCTCTTGAGAGCAAAACCTTTCCTTCGTTGTGGAAGGAATCGCACATAATGCCTATTCGCAAGCATGGCCGATCGACATCATTCGACAACTTTAGGCCAATAAATACACTTCCCGCAGCCTCGAAGATCTTGGAGACCTTGATCAAAGAAAAGATGATGCATCACTTGACAGAGAACAACCTGCTCAATAATGCTTAAAATGGCTTTCCCGAAAAAATGATCTTGTGATACCTGCCAGCTCCCTTTCGTAGATTATGTGCTGCAATCTAGAGACAGTGGTTTTGCCATTTATAACGTCTTTCTTGATTTTAGTAAGGCCTTTGATCGGGTCGATCATAACCTCTTACTTCAGAAACTGGCTTCCTTCGGCATAGGTAGCAAGCCTCTGAACATCATATCTTACTATTTGGATGCTCACACACAACGAGTAAAAATTTCCAATGTTATCCCCAACCCCACGCATGTGAGGAGTGGAGTTATACAGGGTAGTGTACTGGGTCTGCTTCTATTTTGCCTGTTTGTCAACGACGTTTCAGATTGTTTTCAGTATGGCAGACCCTTCATGTACGCTGATGATTTAAAAGTCGCTTATCGATATAAACCGGCAGATCGCAACATCGTGCTCGAGCTGATAAAAAAGGGTCTTCAGGCCTTCGCCCAGTGGTGTTGCACATGGCGCCTCACCCTTTCATGGCACAAATGTTCCGTTATGGTTGTTGGCGACGATCATCAACCGGAATTAAGCATTGACGGCCACGAATTAAATGTCCCAGGAGTTACCAAGGATTTGGGCATATCCTACTCTAATAGTCTCAATTTGTCAGAGCACTGTGCCCTGATAGTCTCGAAAGCACGCCGAACCACCGGATTTATCCTTAGAAGATTTAAGACTATCAAGGTTAGAACGAGCGTTTATAATATGTACGTGAAATCTAGTCTTGAATACTGCTCACCCTTATTCAGTCTTCTGCGCACTAGTGAATGGAAGAAAATAGAATCGGTGCAGCACTTCTTCACTAGAAGAGTTTTTACTACAGAACACCGTAACTTAACCTACCAACAAAGGTGCGAACTTATAAAGCTGGATCCCCTATGGCTTCGTCGATTGCAGAAGGGTCTATTTTCACTGTTTAAACTTTTGAATGGTCAAACCTTTAATCCTCTTAGTTCAATAAGGCAGCTAGAGCACTCTCGACGCGCCAATCATCGAGACGTATTTTTATTTCTTCCTATGGCACGCACAGTTAAGTACCGGCAATTCTTTTCAGTAAATGCCATATCAATCTGGAATAAGCTGCCCAAAAGTATTAAAACCCAGCAAAACTACCCTATGTTTAAGAGAGCTATACCTAGTTTTCTACATTCAGGACAACTTTCACGAATTTTGGGTGCTGACTCGGTGGAATCTCTCTTTCACTCTGATGGCGTTCGTGGACTTTGAACCCCGCCAGGCTTCACTGCTGAAGACTAATGCGGCTGAAGCAGCAGCCCGCAGTCTGCTCACCCTTCAGCCGATAGCGCGCAACTTTTGCCGACAACCATTGAAGGAAGATTGAGAACACTGTGTTCTTGTGCCAACCCTCTCCATCCGGAACTAATGTTTTTAAACGATATGAAACAGTTCTCCTGCTGATGAGTCAACTCAGCTTACAACTGTAAATTTATTCCGTTTTTATCATGCCTTTGAAGGCAGGTTTTTTTTCACTTGAAACAAACTCCCTATCTCGCCCAGTATTGACAAAACTAAAAACCTGAAACAAAACAAATACTGGCTGAAACATAGGGATTTTGTTTTAGGTTTTTTCCGGTCTTCGAGGTGTTGGAAAGCGCCCAAGAGGTGCATTACCAACTCTTTACAATTGCCTGTAAACTGGCATAATAAACATATGATTATTATTATTGTTTACCGTATATATAGTGTTAGACTGTATTCTGCAGAGTCAGACAAGTACTCTTAACACGGTCTCCATCGACAGATGGAGTCCGCCCTACGTTGAATGCACTTCACCATCACCTGTTCCGTTCACTTCCACGGCATCTTCACCCTGCACTCCACCTGCTGCCCCCAGCCCTATGCCACTCTTCTCACCCGAACCTACCCCCATCCGTCTCAGCCCTTCCCCCCTTCCACTCGTTCCGGTAGACATGTTCGTTTTCCTACCAACTTGCGAGACTTTGTTATTGAACCTTTTGGTACATCCTCTTTTGTCGAGCGTTTGTAACCCACCAACGCTCTTGTAAGGGAGTTATGTGGGCTCTTAGGTCAACTTATGCGTTCTATAAAATTTATCACTTTTCCGAAGTATTGCTTTAACGAAATACAGCACTTCTGTTTCTGACCACGTGCTCTTCGCTAGCAACTTTCTTGCAAACAACACTTGACAGCCAATTTATCTCCTCACTTGCCGCTGTTTCCTTTGCTCTTTAACGACACCTTTCTCTGGTGATCAGTCCCGGGCTGTGGAGGATCCAACACCAATTTACAAAAGGGATTGCTCTCAAATCTCGCGATTGCGACCCGGCGAACTTTGATCCCAATCTTCACGAAGTCATCCTTTGGCAAGTCAATTTCTTGGCAATGGCTGGCAAGGATCGTGAAGGATCTAAGTAAGTTGTATCATTTCCTTATCTTCATAGTTATCCTCATATACTGTTTTATACTTTTTCCGATAGGATAGCCTGGTAAATTACTCACTAGTGGTTAGCCTACATTAGAAAGTTTTCAGTTACGTTTTCGGTAAGACGTTTTGTATATTTGTAGTGATAAAGCCTCTACATGTTCAACTTTAGAAGTTTTGTTGTACTATGGCCTACAAGAAGCTTCCTTCAAAGAAAAATTTAAAATTCTTGCTACCATATGTTCCCGTCCCAAGTGGTGAAAATCTGCCATAAATAGAGAAAAGAGAAAGGACCAAAAGTTTTTCATTTGAGCAAAACAGCCTTATAATTATGACATTTTTGGCAGTGTGCAATGTGTACGTATGTTCCTTACCCTGTTGAATCAGACGCACAAGTAAACAAATTGTGACATGTTAAGGGAGGCAGAGGCCCTCGACTTCAAGAGATGGCAATTCACATAAAAGAAATCCTTAGTTACCTTTTCGTCGACAGGAAATACGAAAAAAACAATATAAGGCTTTATTCATAACTAGTATCAGTATCAGTATATTGCTGATTGCAGGGTACGCCAACGGAACTGGAAAACGAGAGGCATCCATCCAGATCGTCGACAGTCCGCTTTGGGTCGAACCAAGGGTGAATGTTTAGGCCGTCAGGTCTGGCTGATAAGATCACCAGCAGGTAATCACAATACGCAGATAGCCAAGTAGTGTAGACCGCGGAGACCTTCGCATGAGGCTATGCGTGGGAGGGCGTTATAAATAGCAAACGTGAATGGATATAAACACTAATACTACTGAAAATTGGAAGTAGTATTATTATTATTGCAAATTGTCTGTCACGATCCATCGTGCACTGCTTTATCGATCCAGTTTTCGCTTAAAACCCTCTAGCGATTCCAACATAACAACGTCCTGAGGAAGCGCATTCCACGCTCCGACAACCCTTTTTGAAAAGAAGTGTTTCCGAGCGTCCAGCCTGGCCCCTGTCACCTTTAATTTGATGGGATGACCCCTCAGATTCGTGGTCGTTGCTAATTCGAAAAAATCCCCTGATATAGGACAGCAGTCTTGAAGACGTTATACGCGGAATGCTGCCTGTAGCGCAAAGGGAAGAGGTTGAGATTCGACAGCCGTGTTTCATAAGGCTGCGAGCCCTGCCCCATAACAAGTTTGGTTGCGCGCCGTTGTACCTTTTCCAGGATGTTGATGTCTTTCCTGGCCCAGGGTCTCCAAGCTTGGATAGCGGATTCTAGGTGCGGTCGTTCGAAGGTTCCGAAGACTTTTGTGAAGCACTCTTCATTAAAGTTGGAAAAGGCTCGTTTGACGAGGTATAGGATCGACATCGCGGACTTGGCTACCTTTGTGCAATGCAGGGAGGGTTTAAGCGAGGGCGTGATCCAGATTCCCAAGTCCTTCTGGGCGTTCACTTCCTTCAATGGTATGTCATTCAGTCGGTAAGCCGTGCCATTTGAAGAACTGGATTTGCCAACTCGAATGGTGGTGCACTTGCTCTCATTGAACGGTAAGAGCCCGTCCGCCTACCATTTTTGAAGTCTATTTAAATTTTCATGTAAGCGCGCTTAGTCAGCCGCAGTTCGAATTTTGCTCCAAAGTTGGTTGGAGGAAGGTATTCTCCGTTGAAAATAAAATATAAACAACATGATTTACTACAGTGTGTATTAATATACCTTTATACCGCTCCTGGTTTCAAATAATTTTTAAGTTTTAATCAAGCAGTTTAATTTTTTACGTGCAGGTTTGTTCACAGACAAGTTAAAAAATAACTTAAATTGGAAAAATATAAATTTGTTTAACAGCACTACGACCATGAACTCAATCCCTTTATGTAGACCAACCAGGAATAGACAGCCTTATTTCTAAAGTGATTGGAAGTTAGGTCTGTCTTGAAATACTCCATTTTTCTTTTTGAGCGGATGACCGAGTATACGCTAGTAGTTGTTGGAGGTACTGGACTTTTTCAGATGCTTACTATACTTTTCCGATCCAGCGGGTGCCGTCGGAAAAACTGCGCTGACGATTCAGTTCATACAGAATCTGTAAGTCGCCTTTAAGCCTCTAGTACATTTTAGCTTCGTTGACGAATATATCCCTACGATAGGCAAGTTTTCCTTACCTGGTCCAATTTATCCCTCAAGAGGATCCATACCGAAAACAAGTCCACATAGATGGGGAAACTTGCATGTTGGATATCCTCGACACAGCTGGTCAGGAAGAATACAGGTATACCGAAATTCCCCATTTTATCGTCTTAGCGCGATGCGAGACCAGTACATGCGAACGGGAGAGGGATTTCTTTGCGTTTTTGCCGTAAACAATGCAAAAAGTTTCGAAGAAGTAGGACAATATCGTGAGCAAATTAAACGCGTCAAAGATGCAGACGAAGTCCCAATGGTTTGTAAGTCTTGCACGGTTTCTCTATTTTTTTTTCGAAGTCATTGGGAACAAAGTAGATCTCCAAGTTCGGACCGTTGCTAATAAAGACGCCCAATCTCTTGCGAGCGAGTATGGCATCCCGTATATTGAAACTTCCGCCAAAACTCGTCAAGGAGTAGAAGACGCTTTCTTTACATTGGTTCGGGAAATACGGAAGTTTGTAAGTTGCATGCTCATTCTGTAATCTACTGTGCTTTCACACGAACCTTTAAACTTATTCTATGCTTCATTCATTTTTTCCCATGTTTTCTTAGGCTATAAGAATATGTAATACCTGTAGTTTGTCATGCTTAGAGAAGAATTTTCAACCTCATCAAATCGCTATATAGCTAGCACTGCCTTTATTAACCTGAAAAAGCTTGGCCCCAGTAGTCCGACTTACAATATTGCTATTCATATGATGCACTGCGAGAATACTGTCAGTTAACCGGTTCGCCTACGGTATACATCGATTAGCGTCTTATGTCTCGTTCTAGTTTGAAGCAAGACAGAATAGCAGAATTTATTCGCGCGAACTGTGTATACGAATTTACCTGCACTTGCAGATGCATGTACATTGGCCGTACGCAAAGGCAATTGGCAACCAGGGCTGCTGAGCATTTTCCTTCTTGGCTTTTAAAACAGGAGAACAAAGTACCACGTTCATCTATTACAAAACACCTACTAGACAGTGGTCATTCGGTTGACACTAACACATCTTTCCGCGTTCTTGTTCGAGCACGAACAAACCGGACCTTACGCTACATGGAAGCATCCTACATACGGTGGGAGAAACCCGACCTATGTAAGCAACTAGACCATGTAGTCAATCTTCAACTGCCGTGGTAAATACATACCACACCTTTATTTGGTTAAATTTCCTCCCCCATTTCTTTGGTCCCAAGTTTAACAGTTGACATAACTTTTGGCCACTTGCCACGTTGATACGACCTTGCTTTTATCGATTTTGTGTAAATTCAAATTGATGTATTCTCTTAATATTTCGTTGTTCATGCACGGAGCGGAAGCAGCTGAAAAGCGCTCTCGAAATTTATTCGCGCGAATAAATTCTGCTATTCTGCCTTGCTTCAAATTATTACCGGGGAAAAATGCTTTAAATTTCTCGTTCTAGTTGTTTGTGGAATTAACACTATCGCAGATTCAAAAAATCGAACCCCAGTCCTCACCGGGATCTGTCCTCATCGCCACTTTCCTTTAATGACAGTAACAATCCACTGCAACTAATGTACTGCGATCTTTGACTTTATTCTTCGCAGTCGTTATTCGTTTATCTTTTCATTCTCGAACACCAAAGGCAGTTAGACTGGTCACCATCTCCAGTTCAAACTCAACTGAATTTGCTTTTAATTAGTTGCAACCACCGTCGTTAGAAAAGAACTTTACCGAATCCTAGCAAACCATCATGTCACTCACTCTGAATTGTTTCGGTTTTGGGCCGTCATAATGACCACTTCAAACACAGTTTCGAGGTCCATAGAGCTCTCGTATTTGGAACTGTAAAATTATTCCTACCTGATGCCTAGCCTACAACGACGACTATCATATATTTTATTCCAATATACTTGATGTCATTACCCTTTTTTCCTTTCCGAGAATTTCACATTGCCCACGTACTGTTTTGCCCTCCTCAATAGCAATAGAAAATACCTGGTTAGATTAGGTCCTTGAGGGCACAAAATAACTACGGCATTGTTCTTTCTGACTACTGTAAAATGTTCTAACCCCCGAAACCGCTCTGCTTCCACGATATACTATCTACTGTTAGTCCTTCAATGCTACGGTCTCATTTCATCAAGAGAAATTTAAATATTAGAAACAAGCGATGAACCTTTAAAGCCTATTTGACAAAAAGTATCCACGTATGCATAATATAAAGAAAGCTGGGCACTTTCAAAATCACTGTTATCCTCCCTTTCGGTCAGAGCTTTGGTTCTTTAGACTCTTCGTATGTCGCGTAGATAGCAACTGCGTCTGCGCCACTTCCAGTTGTCTTGGCATTGCCTTACCATCAGAGTGAGAGAGGGAGGAAAAAGTGTAGTAGAGGCTTCGAAAGTCTCATGCACTCCCTCAATGGGATGTCATTTGCGACGATTGAACAATGTCAGCCTATCTGTGGGCTTTATTCCGCAAATGTCCTGTTTCTTCCCGGCGACGGTTAAATTCATTCAGTCCCGGCCAAATAATGTGCACTGTTTTCTTTTTATTTCGTAAGGAGAATTTAAAAACAATGCCTTTATCTAACGCTATTTAGCGAGCCTGCTTTTAAGTCGGACGAAGCATTTCCACTTAGACGATTTGCCCTTGAACGAAAAACCACTCAATAGGCGACCGCATGTAGACGTTAAGGCACTTGATGGCGTGGGGGAGGGGAGGTATGTGCTTCTAAACTACCCTGGCACCACGGTAGCTAGTAACTATTTTAGCCAATAATCTACCGCCCAATGGCTCTCAAATTTCCCTAAAATACTTCCTTATCTAACTATTTGGCAGCCGCAATTCCTTGTATTGCGTGACTCACTCGAATGAGCTTTTCTGTGGCGACAGGCCGCAGAAATGTTCCAGTCCGGCAATCGCCACACAGTTGGTGTGCAGCTGCCCCTGATGAATCGGTTTATAGTGCTAGTAGACTTGCGCTGCATCCACCGACTCTCGTCCGCCTAACTTACCTCGCCACGATGCCAAGATCCCCAGAGTTGGGTGTGCACGCAATGACTGACACAGATCTGAACAGTCCGTCCACGCGGAACTCACCGCACCTTATGTTATAACGGTGACCAGTAGGCTTTCGTTAGGGCAGCAGAGATCTCATATCAGTGTGAGTGCCATAATGACCACGTTAAGGCGTACCACTGAACTATGATTCCATTCATGGAAGGGGGCGAGTTATCCCGCCAGTTAACAACAGCCTTCCAAGTTACGACTGTTAACGGCGCGTTGTGATAGTTTAAAACGCGTCAGAATTATTTTTAGTGAGATATGCGCTTTTTGGCTAAATGGGTGAATTCTGCAGCATTACTCTTTCGTCTCCCATGCGCATCTCGACTGTCTTAGTCTGTCAGTCCACTGGTGAATCGATCTGAGAAACTGACGACTGTAATGTATGTGTCCTGCTGCTGAAGCTTTCCATTTTCAAAGCGTTTAAAGCCAAAAATCGACCAGCGCTAGTGCGCATTGGACTTTCTGTTTTTTATATTTTTCACTGTTTCATCCATTTGGAGGTTGTTTGTAGGGAGCTTTGCGGCCGTTGGCGTTACGTGTCAACACCTCTGTAAGGAAGCTGCCTCGCCTTTCGGGCAGATTCATCGTGGGGGCCATGTTTGCGCTGATTTCCGAAGTTCCTTCTGACCATCTTGTCCTAGTCCTTATGTATGTAGTGGCCCAGGACTTTGCAAGCCACAGGAAGGTCTGTGTCTCAGTTAACACAGTTGGAATTGCAATACCATGTCTCAAGCTGGAGTCTTTTTGCTTTTGTAGTACCTCGACCCAAGGGGGTCACTCCTTGAATGCCGAAAGCATGTTCAATTTCTCCATTGTGAGTTGCAGGCTGCGATTTTGCATGTGGCTTCTGAGACGTCAGATTTTAATGACGTGGGCACGAGTGTACAATTAAGTTTATCCGACGTAGTTGCAGTCCCTTTCATTGCAAATAATTGGTAGAAAACTGCTAACGGTTCGGTAGACTGCAGTCTGTTCTTAGGCTTTATCACACGGTGTTTGGGCTCGATAAAGTATACCTACTACGGCAGATTGCAACGGTCGAAAGACTGCCTCCGAGAATCCTCTTATGTAAAGAATGGCCCTCCAGACTTCGGGGAGTCATTACTTTGGCTTTCGTCCGTCCTTCTTGCGATGGCTTTGCTTGATGTCATAGGTGGCATGCTCATTAGCTCGGAAGAAATTATAGATGTATTGTCGTTTAACCTTTTTGTCAGATAACGTACTGCAATGGAATAGGGCCCGGACGCAGTTTTGTTTGTGAGGCAGAGACTGCTGGGCGTTGAAGTGTAGTATTTGCTTTGTGCTGATGGCTGTTCTGAATAGTTGTAATTCTGTAGTTGGTAGTAGTTCAGTTGCAACTAAATGCACAGGGGCATGGAGTTGTCTGTTTCAACCTCCACCGTTAATTGGATATTCGGACCAGTCGAGTTGAGTAATTATTTGAAGAACTCAGTGTCCAATGTTTTGACGGTTATAAAACTTCCGTCGGCATAACAAGCTTAGAAATTTGGCTGATACTAGGTGAACGCCAAGTGTTGTATCCGTTGGAGGACTGCTTCAGCAGTCAGGCCTGATGGGGTTGGGGCCCATAGGAGTACTACTACTTGTGCTTGATACGGCTGTGATAATGCCTGATCTAGCCGGCATCACTTATTTCACGGACAATATCTCTCCATGCGTGATAATTAGTGGCGGCGGATCTGGAGAGCTGAATCCATTCTCTTCTCCAGCGATGGAGACCGAAGATCGAACGTCTAAGGACCGCGTTTAAATCTTAGCGAACAGTATGGAGCCAAGTCTTGAGTTGTCCTCGTCTTTGACGCCTACAGGTGGGCTGCGGCAGCGGATCGACAGCAACCTAGTAAAGCTCGTGCGGCGGACGACGGGGACCGTGCCCAAACCACCTCAGTCGTCTTTCTTGGATGGGCTGAGATATCCTCGCGATACTACCGCAGAGTGCGAACTGTCTCATTTGAGACTAAGTCAGTTTACTTTGCCGAAAGGATATTCCTCAGGTGGTGGTGGTCAAATATCTTTAGTCTTCGCTCATCTTCCACACGTAAAGTCCAATATTCATACCTAGAGAGGAGGACTGACTGACTAACCGGACGGATGTACGGTACACACGGATCTTCGTGGTGATGGCGATGTCGCATCGGATCCATAGGCGCTTCCAAAAGCCGGCGACCAGCGTAGATTCGGGAGACGATCTTTTCCTTACACTATCCCTTCGACAGTAGTCTTGCCCCCCGAGCTATTTGAAGATGTCTACTGCTTTAAGTTGACCACTTTTAATCCATAGGGGTGCCTTCTCCTCCCCAAGGATATAGTTCAAGAATGATCTGGTCTTTCCGGTATTTATGACAAGCCAACCGACGCAGCGATCTCATTCACTCTCATGACACCACAGAATGTAGATCACCAAAACTTGAGGCTAGCGAAACAATATCGTTAACCTAGTCTAGGTCAATCAGATGGCGTCTGGGTGCAAAAATGTGGAGGGTCCTTTCCAGAATCTAGCCTAGATTAACGGTATGCGCATTGCAAAAATGACGCGTCGGTGCGGGAGCTGCGCAACCTCATGAAATCTCAACCGAACTTCTGAAATGTGTCGTTTTGATTCGCACAGAATACTTAAGTAGAATTGTAATATTACTTATTTACTTAAGTAGTATTGTATTATTAATTATTTTGCAGCTGAATCCCATGATATTTCAGTCATGTCAGGATGCCGGCTAGTAAACGAGCTTCTTTCCAGCTGCTTTCACAATCTTGTCACCTCTCGTGAGCACTTTTGGCCTCACCAAGTTTGAATGTGTGGTCAAGCCTGTTCGTACTCCAGACGGGCTGATGCTGATGGCCAACAAGTTAGAATTTGTCATCTTGCGGTCTCAATTTTTTTCTCAACACTACTTGCGACATTACTAGCCACTAGCCTGCGAAGTCTTTAGTTTTGGTTTTGATGCAGAATTACCAGCATTTTGAGGGGATCGTACGGATGCGTTTGGTTGATGACGAGGATCTCTCAAGTTTCCTGTCCCATTCTTGGCTGATAAGTGAGGTGGGGGACAGCTGATTCCTTCTGCGTTGCGGTTGGTTCCCTCCTTGCTCGCATATGACCCATACAACCCCATCACAGAACTACGTACAGTTTAAGGAGACTTTGTTACTGACGTACCCGATAGAAGGTAAAAAAAAATATCGCTTAAGGGCTAGAGTTGAATAGGGGATGCCTAGAAAGCTGTTCAGAAAAAGATACGATTGCTGGAACGGAATGCTTGTTGGCCTAACTTTTCGGATTTTCATTATCGGCAACTCTCTGATGGCTTCGAGCGAGAAGCCGAAATGGCGGTCAAATAGGCTTCTCGTTCCAGTAATGACACGTCCTGACACGTCTCGCTTGTGCACGATCGTGCTGATGATGATGATGATGATGATGATGATAAAGAGGAAGCAGAGTGGCCGCCAATAAGGTCACATCCGGGTGTGACGAGGCGGCAACCTCACTCGGCAAACACGCCCTCAAATCACAGGGTTCTTGAGTAGTGTCTTGCGGCGGAGGACAAAAAACGGTGGGCTGGCCTTGAGTGGCCGCAATACGGCTCCGAATTCTCACAACATGCCGAAATTTGCGAAAGTTGGATACTCACTCGCCAATCGGCATTGAGTAAAATTTTGATATTGATTATCGTGTAGCCTATTGTCCGGCCATTTGAGCTGCCGAATTTTCAACGAGCTTCTTTCTGACCGCTTAAAAAATGTCTACTTAAGTGGTATGTATTTTTATAATTAATTTTGACTGCCTTTATAAATTCAAATATATTTTATGGAAAAATGGACGAGAAAATTCTTTCTTGTACTCGCTTCGTAGCAAATTACGCCTTATTTGCATTTGATACTTCAAGAAAAAGTATGCTTCGGTTTTAGAAAAAAATTCTAATCGTGAGATTTTTTTACGATTCTTAGGTGGTCATTCATAGTAAATCGTATCGTTTAATTTATTAATGCCACCTTCAACTTATACAGTATGATCCACATATATTACAACATTTTATGAGAACTAAGTTGCTTCTTTCTCAAACTATAAGCAAAAACGTACTCTTCCTTAAACAGGATATACACAACGCGCAGTTTGTAAACCTTGAATTCAGGTGTAGCAGTCGGTAAGTTTCAACGTTATTCGGCAATTTAGAAACTTTTTTAAAACCGAAAGATAATCTTTCTTTAGGTATAAAAAATAAAGAAGACGTAATTTGCTGTCAAAGGAGTACAATAAAGAATTTTTTCGTGCATGGCAGTCAAAGTCAATGATAAAAATGCATACGACATGAGTAGCCACCTTTTACAGTACACGCGTTTTGTTAGTGTTCAGAAAGAAGCTCGTTAAAAAGCTGGCATCCTATCGTAACTGAAATGACGGTAATCAGTAACACAACCTTACTCAATCCCGTTTAGCGAGTGATTGTCGGCCTGTTGCACGAATTTGAAGCTGTACTGTAATTTCTCATCAGCTCCTTCTCCCTAGTCTTTGGTTTGGAACCACCTGTGGTGTTACATTCTTCCTCAAAACCACCACTGACAACAAATCGTCGAACTAATTTCGTGTTTGCAGTCCAGGTCTCACGACTCAGAAGAAACAGCAGCCATCGCGGTGTATATTGTCAGTTTTGGCGATTGGACTCTCACATGCAGCACGCTTAAGTCGCGATCAGATCACTTGAGGAACCGCCAGCAAACATTGTACCGCTTACTCGACAGTTGATTCCCCTTGTCTCTTATGAAATGTCAACATAAATTATGAAATGGGTTCTCTCGTAATACTGGTTATTGTACAGCCCAGTCTCAATATATTTCAGCCCGCCTTTTGAAGAGGTTCTTTTTGACCACCTACCAAAAATATATTCTTTAAACAGTAACTACTTAAGTAGTACACATTTTCGCATTGATTTTCGATACCCGAAGAAATTGAAATACATTTTACGGAAAACTTGCACAAAATTATTCAAATTGCTCACCTGAAGGAAGGGTGTCCATTTTTGTAATTGGGAAACGTTTATTAATAATACCTCATATCCATAAATTTATTCATGTTTCACTTAAGTGTATACAACAGGCTCCACATCAATTGCAGCATTTTATGAGAACTGTGTGACCTCTTATATGTATTTGTCCGTCGAGAGGACGTTTCCAGCATGTAGTTTGGAAACCTTGATTTCGAATGTAACGGCCGGTGGGATTCAAAATAACTACCAAAGTTAGAAACTTTTTCAAAATCGAAACATGCTCTTTCCTCAAGTTTAAAATTTGAAGCTGTAATTTTCTACCAAACCTGTACAAAAAATTATGTTGGTGTAATTTTTTCATAATACATATTTAAATTTATTGAACAGTGATAATCAATGAGGAAAATGCATACTACTGAAGTAGCCATTTTTGCAAATGTAATTTCTGCTGGTGGTGAACGGGAGATTAGTTCAAGAGCCGGCGTCCCAAGATGACTGAAATATATTGAGCTTAATTCGCATGCATATTAAATACTTTATTAATATTGTTTAATATGTTTCAGTGACATAGTTATTGTAGGCATTACCGGCACAAACAGTGGGACTTGCATGATACGTATTTCGACCTTATTAGGTCTCATCAGATGCAGATATCCAACTTTACCGTAGCCGTGGAAATTTCTGCCACACCCGATATTTTAACCCGCGTCTCTCTGGTCAGGGGCGAACGCCCTAACCCCTGAGCTATCGGGCACGACGTTTTGCCGGTTGTTGATCGGGACATAGATTAAAACATATGTGTACACCGATAAAATCTATATAACGATCAACAACCGGCAAAAGATCGAGCCCGATAGCTCAGGGATTAGAGCGTTCGCCCCTGACCAAAGTGATGTGGGTTCAAATCTCGGGTGTAGCAGCAATTTCCGCGGCTACCCTGGAGTTTGGTATCTGCATCTGATGAGACCTAATAAGGTAAAATAAGTATCATGCAAGTCCCAATGTTTGTGCCGGTAATGCCTAAAATAACTGTTACTGAAACATAGTAAACAATATATGCATAATCATGTGGCAAACGGTTGTGTGACTCACATCCTCGCATGACAGCTGAAAGGCACTCAATACCAGGGTAGGTGTGCCCTGCATATGATCGGTGTACATGTATGTTCTAACTTAAATAATATGTTCAGATCGAAAGTGCATTTCAGAATTGAGTCAACTAAATTATTAAAATTGGCAACTCTTTGTTTATAATTAAGTGCCTGGTAGTCATTTTAGCGGCCATCGGATGGATTGCTTAAGAAATCCTTCCTGGGCAGTCAGCTTACTATATCTACATTGGTGAAATCCATACATGAAGTCGGCTGTGCCGGTAAAATCGACCCACATTTTTCGCAATTGCGTCAATTAAATTATTCCTATCGGCTGTCACCGTCTAATAATCTAGTCGTCTACAAGATCCCATGCGAAGTTTGTGATATAGCATAGTGTGGCCAAACCAGAGGGCCAGCCTCTACACGCATTCACGAACACCAACTAGCAGTGATAAGACCGGAACATTTATCCGAAGTGGCTGCGCATGGAACAAAAAAGACCGACAATTTCTTCAGACCATGCACTCCGAGGATTCATGCGTCTGTAGGGGTCTAATTAGTAGTTGTGCCTAGATCACTACAATCATCAGATCGAATCCCCAGGTTGAAGATAAAGCGCAAGAGTCACTAGAATTAGGGTTTTATTGTGTACAGAACTTCTTCTTGCTGTCCCAGGCGGCAGTGGCCACTGATGATGCCACGGCTGGTCCTGACTGGTTCCCAGCCAGGTCTGAGGGAGTTGACTCTTTATTTGTGTGGTGTGATGACATTGGCTTTTACATGAATGTCAAGCGAGTTCAAGTAATTTGTGCTTCGCAATTGCTCGAGCAGATGTCGCCTGTAGAGGTCTTTGCTGCATCGGCTGAGGGGTATCCTAGTCCTTAAGCAGGCGCGCTTATTGAGCTGAGGTCAACTGTGTCGAGTCCGCCGGCACGCCGAAAAACGGGGGACGCTGACCCGACTGTTATCCGTTAGCCAGAAGCAGCTGCGAGGTCAAGCCTCGGGGAGCGGGGCGCCATTGAAAGAAAGCATTGAAACAGTTGTTTGTGACGACACGGCTATGGGGCAGCGAGCCTTGGAGAACGAACGGGGGGGGGGGGGGGAGTGGGCATCCAACACACGTTAACCGACGCAAAGAGATTTAGGTGGAATTTATAGACATCTCAAAGAACGTTAGAAGAGACGAGGACCGCACAATACAGACTGACAGAAGTCACAACTACCAACTATATGGCTATTTATTGTTGCCGCAAGTTGAAAATTTTAGTTGTTCTTTGCGCATTTATTGTAAGTCTGAAGACAAGCTGGGGAACCAGTCTCGAAAAAATTAATGCCTTTTTATCTCATAGAAAATCTCTCCTTCACTTCTAGTGCATATCACGCCGAATAGTTGTTTAATTCTGGTTTCATATTTGTTGTTTTGTTGTTTCCGTTTCTTCCCCGCTCCCACCCCCTTTAGAGGAAGAAGGCCGATGAGGAGAAGAAGAGGAAGAAGCGGGGCAAGTGGAAATGTGATATACTGTAGAGGAATTAAGTGCCCGCCGCCTGGGTGACCTCCCTCCGTGTCCTTGCTGTGTTGCGCCGCCCCACCCCCACAATTCCCCGTGCAGGACTGCATTTGAATCCTTGAATATGTGTCTGGTTACACGTGCCTGTCTCTCGCCCTGTCAGTGGTTGTACACTACGCGTCCTTCAGCTGGCAATTCCAGGCCTCCTTCACTCCTGGTTGCAGTGTCGGCCGTCCGCCCTCCTCCTGGATTTTATCCCAAAACATTCCTGTTTCCATTTCTCCCCGCGGCTGACTTCTTGTGTGCACCTGTACATGCAAACACACACGCATATGTATATATCGTTTTCATCATGCCCGAAAGAGGAGGAAGAAGAAGATGCGGCAGGATGTATTTAGGCTGACGTTTCAAAAACATTCTCGTTTACATCGCCAGAGCGCACTGTATATATATACATTTCTCTCTCCATCCCCCGGAGTGGATCCGCTCCGCCCTTGGGTTTATTAATCTCCCTTTCCCACCAGACCCTCCTTCCTACCGTCTCATCATGAAAGAAACAACGAACTGGCCATGGTGACTTACTCCGAATAACCTGCCTGGCCGTTGCTATTGGCGCCTGCAGTGGTTTTTTCTGTTCCTCCGCCTAGTATTTTGCAATTCTTCCTTCTATTGTGACGCTATCCTTTTTAACTGCCGAGTGCCCTTTGTTTTGTATGTCAGCATTATAGGTTCGAGGACGTAAAAGTGCTCTGGCCCCGAGAACAGCATCCTCTCCCGTGTCTCTTAAACTTCCTAGTTGTCATACGACTTGTAAATATACACATGCCTACACTTTTACCAAATAATGATTTAATGTAAAAACTCTCCTTTTACACTCCCGCACGCACGTGACTTACTATTCCTGTCCGCTTCCATCTCTCCCCCAAAAAGGCAGAAAATACACGCCTCCTCATTATTATTGCCACATTTTGACCCCCAGCTACCATCTTAATCAGATTTGTCTACAGACCGAGGCTCAGCTCAAGTTATCCCTGACTGTAATCCGCGCTCTCACCCCCTGAGAGCCTGTTTCGGAGGTCCCCCACCCTTCCCTTAGTGGCCCGCAATTTGTGCTTTTTTGACTTCGTGACGGGATAAAGACCAGGTCTGATTACACAGACCTATCGAGCTATTTCCATGTCGGGGCGCGGTGTATGTGTGTGTGAAATTGTCTCTCTGATTTGTTTTTAAATTTGGAATGTCCCCTCTAGGAAGACCTTCATGTTTGTGTTTCAGGGGTGTGGAAGAGAGTGAGGTCGACCGTCAGCGCATTTCTTTTTTGGGTATAAACGACCTGATGCGCTCAAAGCAGTCGCTTGGAAGGTTGTCAGCTATCGGGATGATTTTGACAACGCAGTCGATCCAGTGTGTGTGAAGGGGTCTACGCCGTGGTTGTGTCTAGATTACTACAATTATCAGGTCGAAGCCCCCAAGTTGAAGGTAAAAGGCAAGAGTCATCAGAAGAAATGTTTATTGTATACAGAACTCCCAGTTGCAGTCTCATGTGGCAGTGGCCACTAGCGAAGCCAGGGCTGGTCCTGACTGTCCAGCCAGGCCTGAGAGAGTTGAATGTGTGTTGTGTGGAGTGATGACAGTTGCCTTAGTAGGATTGTGAAGCAAGTTCACGTGGTCTGCTATTGGTCTGTTGCAAGTTGTCCGAGGGGATGTTGCCTGCTAGGGCCCCCTGCTGCGTTGGCCGAAGGGGTGGTGTATGAAGTGGCCCTTTGAGAACCGCGATTACTCGGACACGCGTGTGCGCACGTACGTCCGCGAGTGGAAGTCGGTCAAGTGGCAGTCTTCAGGTCACCAAGTGGAACAGCCGCGTGCAGAGACAAATAAAGTTGGGGGACGCGAGCATTGCAGAGCGAAGGGGTGGGGGGAAAATGGCCTACCGCCACATGTGTTTTGTGTTGAGTGGCTTGCTGCGGACTGAGAGTTGGGCTCAAGGGCTCCTGCTTCATGCAGGCTTTATGGCGCTCCCAGGCGGGAGACTACCTAGCTAGGCGTGCTGTTGTAACGCGTGTTGAGTGTTGGTCGCGCCAGCTGTCTGCACCCTCCCACAACTCCGGCCTCATTGACTCTGCCGTGGCAACCGGGTCCCGGTGTGGGAGTGGGGCAGATTCTCCGCAAGTGGACTTCCACTATATTTCAGCCATAGTTACTGCGTTGCTTTAGCTTGCTGAATAAAGGCTGAATGCTGTGCAATGATGCTGCTGCTGCAAAACCCAGCTGCATTTCTGTGTCGGAAAGCCTGCGATGCACAGCATCTGGTGCACAGTTAAAACTGTCCGGCCCTTGAGGGGGGGGGAGGGAGCCTCGTTGTTATAGAAAATTTTGGCAGCCCCATTTTTGAAATACACACTAAAATAACTACTACAATCGTTTCAGTAGGCGTATTTACGTCTACTCATTTAAATCGACCGTCCCCATTCATCGTCTATCCAGCCTTGCTTTTACACTTTTCCCGCTTATAAAGAAGCAACTGTTCCACTTGCTATTAAAAACATACCTTAGGTGTGAAGTTTTGGTTAGCGTTATTTATTTACTGCATTTACTGCACTGCGAGGAAAGAGCTAGGATTAGGGGAAGTGTTCGGGTCTGGGTTAGGGTTACTGTTAAGGTAAGAGTTTTGGGGTTAGTGCTCAGGATTTTGGGTTAGCGTTAGAGTTAAGGTAAGGTTTAGGGCTAGGGTTTGTGATATGGGTTAGTTTTAGGATCAGTTTTTTGGGGTAAGAATTGTGGTTTTTGTAAATATGTTTGTGTGTTGCATTCGCTACCCTCTTTTTGTTTCAAAGGGCTTACGTTGCGCCAAACGCTGTTATGTTTGTTTTCGGTAAAATATTCCTCTAAAAATTCTTATATTGACACTGTTGGCTCGTGTAAACTGAGTGTGAGTTTATTACTTGAAACAAGCGAGTAGTCGTTTGAAATTGTGTCAACGACTTCTTTGGAATGTTCGGCTTTGCCGATGCATTTCTTAAATCCTATGTACAAAGAGCGAGTTCAAAGGCGTTTGCCTATATTTCCTTTAATAAATTTGACTTGACTTGACTGTCATAATATTAATGAAGTTTTGCTTTTCTTATCTTCCACTTGTTTACATTTCGGTGTTTGGGTTGCGTTTACATTTCGGTACCGTGAATTTGCTAGGTATAGGTCATCCCGCTAAAAATATATCACTTTTGTTTTACACGCTCTATGCCGGCACTATATAGCGCCCACAATTAACGCATTTAATTAAATTTAGGAAATTTTTAGACTTATTTCTCTATGCATTTTCACTATCCATCCTTCTTCCCCACCCATAAACCCCCAAATCCCACCAGGGGTTTTAAAAACCTGGATGGGGCTACACAAGCTTCGTTTGCCAAATTTTTATGATAAATCGCCACGAGAGGCACGGCTGGTCCCTTTTACCACTCCCCCCGATCCAGCGGGCCTTTACTGGTTGAAATCTACTTGTAGGGGATTGTTTTTGAGGTCCATTTTGTAATGCATCCCCAAAATAACACACACAAACACATATCATGTCTTCTGCTTCCTTTTGCTGAGTTGGCGGAAGAGGCAGAGGTAGAGAATAATAGCTTGAAGGAAGTTGACAGTCAGAGAAATGCACGACCGTCAGCCAGAGGACTGGTGCCTGGGAGCGTTTATAGTGCGCTCATAACTGTGAGCCAGCCGCTGGAAAATGATTGGCCAGACTTGATTTGGGTAGGCTGACACTGGTACGTGCTAGCAGCCGATGGAGGCAAGTTTTATGCGCACGCGACAGGCCCCCTCAATTAACCTAACTGGCGAGGGAGAGGGGGGATTTTAGTCTCTAGACTGTTTATACTTTCGGGCCAGCACCGCAGTCCAGCATGAAGAATGGAAATCTGTCGTTTTGGCGGGGGAACGGGGGGATGGGGCACACTTGTATCTTGGCTTATGATATTGCCGCCAACTCTCCCACTTTTGTGGCCATTATGGATCCTCGGTCTCAGGGTACGGCGGTTCGTAGGAGCACGTAGAGGGACGGCTTTGGCCGCGCCAGCAACCTGCGCCCCATCCGGTCCTCTTGACTCAGTCTTGGCACGGGTGGGTGAGGATAAAGAGACTGCGGTAGATGCGCACGTGGTGGACATTGTCGAAGCTGACGGTTGAACTGTATATTTCTGACCGAAATCGATGGGATAACTCGGACTGCGTTGTGTGTGCGTTTATCGCAGTAGCATAAGTTAATGGGGGAAGACCCGTTGCTGCTGCCCTCTTCTGCGTCCGATTCCGTATGCGAAGAAAAAAATGGGACGCCGGAGTGGGAGGTATAATGTAATCCGTACTGAGGTTATGGAGAAGCGTTTCAGGTTTTCTAACGGTGACATCACTGTATAATTACATCCTTTGAAATCCCCAGGGAAGAGAACAGTAAGAAGCGTGTAATTGTCTACAAAACCCGGAGTTGCTCTCGCCAGGAGCAGTTGTGCTCTGGCGTTGTAAAAGGCTGAAATGTCCCATTGCTCGCAATCAACTGCAAGGATCAGCTGTCTATGGTCTATGACCATAGGCATTCGCCTTTGAGAAAACAAGAGTACTAGGTCGAGCCAATGAAAAGATGGCCAGATTGCTGCTAGAAAGTTGTTCCTCGACTGGCACACTAAACAGAGCCATAGACCTTCATGCCGCTTACCACAGAAGGCTACCATCTGCTCAAAACGAAGCAACAGCTCCGGTGGAGGAAGATACCTATGGCCGACATCGGGAAGCCACGCACAAAGAAGGTGGAAACGCTAAGTAAGCACACAAACGACTGGAAATAACTTATGTAGGAGCACACGAGGGCGCGAGCAATTCAAACAGCCACCAGAAATCGATCGGTACAATCGATTGACACGTGGGTATCAGGCAAGGCAAGTGGTTGGACACACTAATTGTACAGGAACAGGACAACAGTCACCACGCTCTGACGATGGAAGCGTGCATGCCTTTGAAACGTCAGCTAACCTTCAACCTGGTCTCAGAAATTGCCCTTTCTTCTTTCTCTTCCAGGTATGATTAAGGGAAGTTAAATGTGTACAAAACCCAGAGTTGCTGTCTCGAGTGGCAGTTGTGCCGCAGGCGTACAGCCAGCGCTGAGGTGTCCGGCCCCGGGGTGTAGCGCGGGCCTGAGGCCGATTTGGTTGTCTCCTTGTCATTCCATGTTGCAGCTCACTGACTGAAATATAACAGTTGCTTATGGGTGATTGTCAAGCGTGTTTGCTTGTGGCATGATTGGGCTCGTTGCAATAAAGTCACCTGCCGTGTGGCGCACCTAAGCGGCCCTTGAGGAACTGCGACTAATTGGACACGCACTTGTGTGTGCAATCGGTCCGTGGTTAAAGGTGATTACCTGGGGACAGTCACAAGACAGACACAAGACCTACTGTGTATATATTTGCAGAAATATAAGGGAGCCTGGAATGGTCACTTCTGGCATATTAACCGCCATCAACCAGCCATAGCCAACCCAGGTATTCAGTATGCATGGAAGTTCGAATTTCGCAAGTATTCTCGGATATGCATGGAATACTCTTGTAAGGAAGAAAAACGCATGCACACAGACAGGTTTCTCGTCTACGATAGTTAGTAGCATATAATATAAAGTAGCTAAGCCAAAGAAGGCCAATTTTGGTTACCCGAACGAGTCGGATTTTTCGGTCATTAGCTGCCGTTAATAAAAATGCCCTTCATGAGCCTGTTTGAGGTAGTAATTATAGAAGAATCAGCATGTGCTTTGGCCGCAGTGATTTCCTGCTCATCCTCACACATTTAGCCAATTATCACCACTATCACGTGACTCACGTGCAGTTTGAGTAGCTGACGTTATAGGGAGGGGATTTTCGGTTACTTACACGCGAGACTCCCTGGGTGAGGGAATGAAGTAATGTCCCCCTCTTTGCTCTCTCTTGAAACCACCAAGTTCCCTAAACTAACTTCTCAGCCTTCGCAGTCGGGAATCGGTGAAGTGTGCTCGACAGACGGTTCGAACATCGATTCCAGCGAGAAGTAATTGAACAGAAGAAGAAGCAGATGTGATCGCTGGGACAGGCACGTCTCAACAGCATCTTCCCGGAGATCGAATTCAAGATGGACGAGCAAGAAAACAACCAACTGGTCTTCCATGATGTCGTCATCTGCCGCAAAGATTGCGGTGACCTTAAGACAGGAGTGTTTGGGAAAGTGGCAAACACGATGATAGTACTGAACTTCAACAGTTATCACCCAACCAGCCACAAACGCAGCTGCGTAAAAAGGCTATATCGGCGTGTTGAGACGCACTGCAGTGAAACAGAAGACAAAGTTGTCCCAATAAAATGTAGTCCACGTGTGTTCAGGACAGAGGCTACCCATGCAACTTCATCAACTGGTGCTTACGTAAACGAAATGAGTAACGAAATTGCACCCACCCCAATGTTTGGCGAGTAAAAAATATCTCCGCGGCCGTCAGCCACCCTCTCACAGCACTCAGAGTTGGAGTCAAACTCAGGCTGCCGTCCTTCCTAAGGCGTCAGATAATGAAAATAAAAGACCTACTCCTATGGCAGGAAACAGCCGGGGTAGTTTATAGGATCTGGCGCAGTTGCGGACAAGGCCACTAGGTCGGCAAAACTGGAAGACTTCTAAAGATGCAAATTGTCAAACACGTGGCAGCGGTCTGGCGAAATAATGTGAATGCTCACGTTGCGGTTCATTCGACGAGACCCGATCACACGTCCAAATTTGATGAGGCCGGATTTCTTGCAAGAGGTGACAATCGGGTGAGCCAAGAACTACTTGAGTCATGGTTCACGGACCCCATCAATAAACAAGTGCAATGACCTGCCTAGTCCATATTCGCTGCTGAGGCTCAATTTGGCATGTATTTCACGTTTCTGCTACTGTTTTCTGCTGATGCCTCTGATGAAGAATCCGCGACGGATGTCGACACGCTAGGCGAATAAAAGTCTTGTTCCAGCGATCGCATCTTCTTCTTCGTACGCTTTGCAGCGTGATGCTGCAGGGGCGATAATTAACGCGTGCATTAGCTTTATGTGGTGGTGGGGCTTGAATTGCTTTGCATTTACAGCCCAGCGTAGGAGTGTTGAGAGAGTGAGGTATATTCTCCGCAAGTCTGCTCTCACTATAATCCCGCGGGGGTCATCGCGATGCTTCAGCTCGCCGGTCCCACCAGTATGTGTGTGTGCGCGTATGCGGACATTACTAGTGTGAACGTGTCCATGCTCGTCCAACACCAACACCACCACCGTAAACAGCGAGGAAGCAGCGAATTATTCCGACAAAACGCTGCCGGGCACAAATATCGCCTCTCCTCTGTCTGCTGGCATTGCGTCGTAAACACGCCAGAGCGGAAGAGAGAGAGAGAGAGAGCGAGAGAACGGGCGGTGAATATAAACACAAAACAGCCTAAGCATTTTATGCTGTCAGACCTAGGCCACCAAGTACACAGGTGCTCCGCGAGGATTTCGCGGTCGGCGACTTATGTGTGGATTTAACTATAATCGGTGCGTTTTTACTCACTCTCTTGGATAAATGTGGCGGGAGACGAATGAGGGAGTGTTGTAGATGCAGCGTGAGTCTGCCCGACGACAAACTAATTTTCGGCACATGGCACATATCCTGCGCTTTCCCTTTTCCTTTGGTAAAAGTTTGTTGCTTAATAACAGAATCCGCCTACGCGGGCCACACACGAGATGTTTTCAACTTTGAGCACCGGTTTTAATATCGTAAATCCGTGAAGCTGATCGTCAGGCTCTGCTGCTACTCCACGACGTAGACACAGCGTGGGAGAGAGTGCGGTTAGTGCACGGTACCTTGATTTAAACTGAAGAGAGAATCACTCTACACGTGCCACACACGAGCCATGTTTCAGACTTTGCTGCTGCCTCGCAATTTGGACGCGGATAGGGTAATATTGTAATCAGTAGGCTTTCACTTTTTCTCTCTGACCATCCCATCAAGACAATCGAAGGCAGGCATCAGTTATGCGGCAAATCTGTTTGCTCGGGCCACGCATCATATGCATGTGGAAACGAATGTTAAAGATCCAGCGTAATTAAATGGGTCATAAAAGATAACAGTTGACGCTTAAGATCATGCACATTTTGACATATGTGAAAGTCTGATACTCTTTCGCTAATCGGCATTGACTCAATTTGTGATACTGATTATCCTGTAGTCTATTCGGAAGTCATTTCAGTCAGGATAGGATGCAGGCTTTTCAACGAGCTTTGTTCTGACCACTAGCAAAACGTTTATTTTTTAAAACTGGCTAATTAAGAAGTTTGCCTTTTTATTCATTTAATTTATTATAAATTCAAAGATATTTTATCGAAAACATGCACGAAAAAATTATTTCTTGTTCTTGTTTGATAGAAAATTACGTCTCCTTTAAATGTTTTTACTCAAACAAAGGGTTGCTTTTGGTTTTAAAAAAAAGTTAATAATTATGAGCTTTTTTCGATTGTGGGGTCTTCATTAATCCTTCATCGTATCCGTAAATTTATTTGTGCTGCCTATACTGCATAAAATAAATTCCAAATCTATTTCAATATTTTATGACTACTATGTGACTTCTTCCTCAAATTATAGACGAAAATGTACATTTCCTTAAACAGGATGTACACAGTGCGCATTTTTAACCCTAAAATTCGAGTCTAGCAGTCAGTAGTTTAGAAAATTATTCAGCAGTGGAGCAAATTTTTTAAACCATGATATACCCTTTGTTTGAGTATAAAATTTAAAGGAGGCGTTATTGGCTATCAAACAATTACAAGAAAGAGATTTTCGTGTATTTTTTCCATAAAATATATTTGCATTCATAAAGGCAGTCAAAATCAACGCTATAAAGTCATAATATTTAAGTAGCCAGTTTTTATAACAGATTCATTGTGCTAGCGGTCAGAACGAAGCTCAGTGAAAAGCCCGCATCCTATCCTGACTGAAGTAACTTCAGAATAGACTACAGGATAATCAGTATCACAACTTGAGTCAATGCCGATTAACGAAAGAGTATCAGACTTTCACATATGTCGAAATGTTGCATGATCTTTGGCGTCTACTGTAATTACAGCCCGAATCTCAGTTCTGATAGTAGGACAGTCTTAGTGCATCTATTTGTAGCCCACCATGATGAGGTCAAGTGAGTGAGTTCATTTCTAGATAGAGAACTATTCACAGAACCTCGTTCTCCGTGTCCCTCTTCCTTCCAGTTTACTAGTTTGTTGTCCGAGCCAATCATTTATCAGATATAGGGCTTGGATGCAGTGACTGAGAGAGAGCTAAGTAGGCCGCTCTATGCGTGGAACGCACGGTCCGGATCCCACAATACACTAAATTTTCACACACAAGATAGTAAATGGCGTACTCCCTGCCTTAGTTGCGTGTAAGACGACTGGTGTTGTACACCAGATTTTTGCCTGGCGGTGCTAAGTCTACGCGGGCTACGCACGACCTGGTCCCTAATTCCTACGTGCGCGTTGTTTTATATAATAAAAAGCCAGCTGAAGATCTGTAACGACAGTTCCTCTGAGGCTAGAGTTTCTCCTAGTATCGTTCTCTCCATCACTCTTCTCTCTTCGCTCTATCACGCAGTGGGATTAGGCGCTATGGTAAGCGTGACCCGAACTGGACGCCTATTGCATGCCTGGCTTCACCAAATGACGTGGTCCCCAACTAGCAGTTTTTGCAAAATCCTAGTATATACTCGGTCCTTTTTAATGCTTGTTTGCAATCTTAGAACGGGGTGTATAAGTATATTGCTATTGTGCAAAATGCTGTAATGTAAAGGTTTAAGTGATTCCTTTCATTTCCATCACAGATTGTATCATTAATTCTAAGAAAAATCAAACGGCTCCAAAGCTTTCCTTTTACGGTTGACGTTACCTTAACTGAAGTAAACTGTGTAGGTCTCCATCAGCTAAAGAGCTAATTAGGAGCGTCCTTTAAAAAGGTACCTTATTATGGAGACGTTTGTCAAATTAATCTCTCAGGTTAATGATGGACCTTTGTTGTTGATGTCCATTTTCCCGCGGGCGCAGCATGTGCTTAAATCCGTTTGGCAGGGGGCAGACTTGCACAACATCCGTAGCACTTTCATTCACATTTCTCCAAAAGCGGTCGCGGACGCAGTGGCTTAGCAGACCACATGATCCGTCTATGCGTACTGGCTACTCCAATGTCGGCCATGAAAGGCATGTTAGGGTTTAGGGTGGCTGCAATGGTACTTGATGACTTGCTTCAAGAGTGGATACTGTTCGATTGCGTTTCGGATTTCCTCAAACGTGACAGGAAGTGCACGAATGGACTGTAGACCTCGGACTCAAAGGAGACCGAAATGATGACTGTGTCCTTAAACTCTTTAGTCCATGAGTGAATTAAGCGCGAGAGTACGTCTGTCTGACCGATGTTTGATGTACAATGGTACCGGATGTCGAAGTCGAAACCCAGCAGCATGGTTGCTCAGCACTGAAAATGATTGACCGATTACACAGAAATGATTTTTTTCGAGCCAAAAATAACAAGAAGAGGCTTGTGGTCCATGAGAAGTGTGAAATGATGTGCATAAAGCATCTTATGAAAATTTTTGACAGCAAAGGTGATAGACAGGGCTTCCTTCTCGATCTGTCCGTAGTTGCGTTCAGCAGATGTTAGGGATCTGGCTGCATGACAGATAGCCTTCTCTGTGTTTTCTGAGAAAACGTGGGAAATCACGGTGCCAATATCATAGTTGGAGGCGGTTGCAGCAACGAAAATCCTCAGGTCAGGGTTGAAATTAGTGAGCTGCAAGTAAGAGATCATCATTGTATTCACTCCTTCAAAAGCTTGCTGAAACTCTCTCGATCAGGACGACTTATTGTCTTTCTTGAGTAGTTCATAAATTGGATAACGAAGGTGGTACAGTTTCGTGAGCAAAGAGCTGTAGTAACTCATGAGACCGAAAAAAGCGCTTGAAGAATTTACGCCCTTTGGTGGTAGTGTTAGGGGCAGACCTGACGATCAGCTATCACGCTGACGTGATGATTCATCCGACTGTGCACTGTCGATCAGTACAAGCTGCGCGAGTGATGAGATCCATCAAACCACCGGCTATGATCAGTGTTCTGCGTTATCACTCTGTCCAGCCCGACAGTCAGTCAAAATGTTGCCCCTCAAGAGCATGATTTGATAGGTCTCACCTTGTATGTCTTGTTTTATATAAGTACTACTTACTACAGTAGACGCCACGGATCACGCAACATTTCGAGTTAGGCGAAAGACTGACACTCTTCCGATAATCGGTATGGACTCAGGTCGTGATACTGATTATCGTGCAGTCTATTCTGAAGTTTATTCCGTCATCATAGGATGCGGGCTTTTTAACGAGCTTCGTTCTGACTACCAGCAAAAGTATCTATTGTAATAACTGACTGCTCAAGTTGTATGCCTTTTTATCATTGATTTTGACTGCCTTTATAAATTCAAATATATTTGATGGAACACATGCACAAAAAAAGTATTTCTTGTACTTGTTTGACAGAAAATTACGCCTTCTTCAAATTTAATGCTCAATGATAGGGGGAAGGTTTCGGTTACAAAACATAAAATTCTGACAAGAGATCATTACGGAGTGTGTTGTTCCATTTCGGTTATCTGATCCAAGATCGATAAACAAGCGAAATGATCTTGCAGCTCCATGCTCTGCATTGATGAGATCTTACCTATCAGACCGAATAATAAATCACACAGTAGGGACGCTCCAATGACCACCAACTACAGTCACAATCATGCCAAAAATTGAGAACAGTAATAGAATGCTGACAACTAAAGGCTCTGACTTGGATTAATTGGCAGTTCTCACGTCATGTCGTCAGCAAATGACCTTCCACTTAAATGTAAAGCTTCTTTTCCCTGGTGAAAATTTGAAGACTGTATAAACAGCAAAATTTAATGGATCCATAAATTTCGAGAGGGCTCTTCAGTTGCCACCCCTCATTGCATAACGGGAATGAACGTTAGAGAAAATACACAACTGAATTCATACAGAAAAAATCGATAAAAACCGGCAAGCTGAAAGTTAAACGCTGTAGACAGCAAAAACTGGAGAAAAAACGTCTAGGCAAAAATGAAAGAAAATTTGGGGAGGGGAATTTGTAAACAAAGAGCCAGTGTTACCAAGGTAGAGTTAGGTTAACTACATGCTCCAATTGTTTACATAGGTCGGGTTTAAACCGCCTTATGTACGCTGCCTCCAGGTAGCGTAAGGTGCGAGTTGTTCGTGCTTGAACAAGTACTCGGAAGGAGGTTTTAGGGTCCACGGAGTGGCCCGTATCTAGCAAGTGTTCAGTGATTGACGAGCTGTCTACAGCGTTTAACTTTCAGCTTTATCGAATGCCTCTTGGCCATGAACAGTGACCTGGCCGGTTTTTATCGATTTTTTCTGTATGAATTCAGTTGTGTATTTTCTCTTACGTTCATTCCCGTCATGCAATGAGGGGTGGCAACTGAACAGCCCTCTCGAAATTTATGGATCTATTAAATTTTGCTGTTTATACAGTCTTCAAACTTCCACTTAAAGACCAGAAGTCAGTTCAGTGCATTTTTCGATTGAGATCTTCTCCCAGTTTTGAATCAACTGAAATTTTGACCACTGAGTTATCGTCTTTTCGGAACCTTGGTGTTACTCTGACATCTAACCTCTCATTAAATCCTCATACTGAAGCCCTTTTTATTGAAATCCGCAACATTTTATATTATGTTCACCATTTGCGTTCAAATGGCACACCGCAAGCCCCAATCCGATGATTTATAAATGCCTGCCTCCTTTCTCTCATTCTTTACTGCTTTCCAGTTATTTTTCCAGATTTTCTGAAGAAGACCCGGCTTTTTTCAACGTATCCTCAGAATGCGTCCTTCAGCTGCTAGTGTTTCCTGTGCCTTTTAGCTGACATAATAATACAGCGACACTTTAAAATGGTAAAGCAATTTGCTTAGTGAGGTTGGACACCCTATTCACTCCAAACTAATGGCGTCGAAATCTCCCCGTACTCTGCGCCGAAGCCTCTATCATATGTCTTGCCTTACATCAGCATATCATCAGCCTGTAGTCCCGTTCCCAGCACGCTACGTCATGTGTTAAGCGAAGGAAATTGAAAAGTTAAAAGTCAATCTTTCTCCAAAACCGGTGTGGATATCGTGCAAACCTTTAGCTCTGGGTATTCTATGACCTTTTACGTTACCTTATCCCTTGCTCTTCGTGCATGGAGCCATTTCTGCTGCCAGTGTTGGATATTACCTTCAGAATAAAGCATTCTCTTTCTCTCTCTCATTAACGATCGCCAGCGATGCAAATGGCCACATTCCTGCATCTCACCTCTTCACTTCTGTAGGCAATATCAGGGCTCAGAACGCCTTTTGTTTAACAAAAACCGCCAGCTCAATGTGGTATATTGAAAGAAAGCAGGCAGTCTTTGAGCAACTTCCGGATCGATCACAAAATTGCTTATGCCATTTATTGTGACAGAAAAAATACTTACTGCTTCCCTGCGTTTGGTCTCAAACATAATTTACATAGGCAAAAAAAGCTCATAGAAGCTAAAACCGACAAATCCGATCAGGATCACTGAACTTGTTCAGTAGATTTGATGTTCAAAAGGCGTATACTAAAGAAAACCGCGTGTCACGTTTTTATATTGGCGGGGAAGAGGCAGGTTTGGGGTGAAGTGGGAGGCTGCCAGATATCCCAGATAGTCAGGCAGAATAAAATCTCTTTTTTAGTCGCATTGCAGTATCAAAGTTAAGTAACATTAAGGAGGCATTGTTCTAATGAATCCCTTCTTTAACCGAAAAATATGTTCTTAAATGATTAAAAAACCCTTTGCGAGCAAATGTAGGAGATCGCACTGGTTGTCAGAAACAGGGAAAGATTATCTTGCCAATTCCTTACGTTCAACCGTATTTGCTTTACCGCACTGAGAAATTAGGCTGTAAACAAAATACGTATATACAGAAGACGCCAACGATCATGCAACATTTTGACATATGTGAAAGTCTGATACTCTTTCGCTAATCGGCATTGACTCAAGTTGTGATACTGATTATCGTGCATTCTATTCTGAAGTCATTTAAGTCAGGATAGGATGCGGGCTTTTTAACGAGCTTCATTCTGACCACTAGAAATGATTTCGATTTCATAATCAAAGAAAAGGTGGCTTTCGGTTATAAAAGTTGCTCAATTTCCGAATAATTTTCTAACCTAGAAACTGCTACACTCGAATACAAGGTTTAATCACTGCGCACTGTGTACATCCTGTCTAAGGAAAAGTACGTTCTCGCGTAGTGCTTGAGGAAGAAGTCACATAGTGTTCATAAAATATTAAAATAGAGGTTGAACACATTTTATGCAGTAAAGGCAGCATTATTAAATTGGCGGATGCAATTTATTATGGATAACCACCTCAAAATTGTAAAAAAGCTCATAGTTAGCAACTTTTTAAAATCGAAGGCTACTCTTTCTTTAAGTAAAACATTTAAGGAAGGCGTGATTTGCAATCAAACCAGTACATGAAATGCTTTTTTCGTGCTTGTTTTCATAAAATATATTTGAACTTATAAAGGCAGTCAAAGTAAACGATAGACAGGCATACTCCTTGAGTAGCCAGTTTTTTCACGATGGATACGTTTTGGTAGTGATCAGAACTAAGTTCGATAAAAAGCCCGCAGTCTATCATGACTGAAATGACTTCGAAATAGACTACACGATAATCAGTATCACAACTTGAGTCAATGCTGATTAGCGAAGGCGTATCAGTCTTTCGTTTACGTCGAAATGTTGCGTAATCTTTGACGTCTACTGTAGTTGGTAACATCGCTTTGTTGGACTAAAAGTGGAGGTGACGGCCTTGTTATCGACAGAAACTGTCTAGTGCCGTTGTTCAGTGTCCCGTTGCGTCCAGATAATTCACCTTTACAGCGTCAAATTACAGTAGGATTGGTTTAATTAACTGTTTTTGTAGGCTCAGTGAACGCATCTCTTCTTATCGACTGCCTTTTCCCTCGGCATTTTAGTTCTACATCGATAAGATGCAGATTTTCGTCAGTCGAACTGCCCAAAAAATCTTTCAGAACGGTTCGCGTTCGATTGCCGGATTATTGAAGTTCTCCAAACGTTTAATTGCAATCTACTCTATTCGGTCCCCGTAAAACCCGCACAGAAAAGTGCTAGAAAAAGTAGCCGAGGGTAGTCATACCTTATAGTTGATACCACAGCCTTACACACGCCACACAACTAACTACTTATTTCGTATAAGTAAGTCAGTTTTATAACATGCTACTAGTCAAGTTGTTTTGTTTTATTGCAAAACAGACGAGCAAAGCCCGAAGGCCAATTCGGGAATTTGCTATCTCTGGCTTCTGGCAACGCACTCAATCAGTTCAAACCGGTAAGAATAAAATTTTCCTTACTTTGCTGAGCCAAACCACATTTTTATTTAATAAACTGCTAACTAGCGTTGCATAAATGTAGCTGGGGTTGCTAGAGTTCTCATTGATTGACTGAGATCGGCCTTAGCTCAGACTGAGATAGCGCGTTGTCCATATTCTCCTATTTTTTGCCCATAAGAAAGTCTGATATCAAGCTTTTTATTTCACTTTTGTTCAATCAGTTCTGACGAGGGAACATTTATTTGACGTGCGCACATACATATGTTCAGAAGAATGATTATGTCTCTTTAACCGGATCTGTTAATGCCTCCAGCCATGGCCTTTTAATATTTCCAAGCGCAACTGACGAGACAGCGGCATTTTGAGTCAACATAACATAACAACGACCACCGACCAAAGACAGGGGAGACTGGAATGGCTATTTCGGGCTTATAAGCCGTCATCAGTCAGTCATACCCAAATATGAAGTATCCGAGATTTGCACCCGCGACTTTTGGTCTTGGAGTGCAACCCTACCGTTATTGAGAAGTAGAAGACGACTCGATCGCAGCTACTCTATATAACTGTGAAGCTGGTAGCCCATAGAAAGGTATGTTACATTCGATATGTGTGGCAAGACACAAGTTGCATAATATAAAAACGGAAGAATTATTCGCAGTTTTGAAAAAGACCACCATTTGGTAAATTTTCGTTCTCAACACAAGACCTTACATTGAAAAAGCTCCAGAATAAAAAGAACAGTGACGTCTTTTATTTTCAGTGAAAATGTTATCACTAGTCCTCAGGAGAATAAGGAAATCAACCAAACTGTTATAACGACGAGTTCTGCGTCCCCAGTGTTGTAACGGTGGCACCTGACGTGTGTCGCCATCGATTAACGCCCTATTGAAATCCTCAAGGAAGAACTAAATTCTGGAATCCACCCGGAGGAGGGTTTATTTTGTAAAAAACCCAGCGCAGCTGGCTCGGGTTGGTGTTGCCGCTGGTTGATCTCCAGCGTGTTCTTTGTCCAGCCTCGGAGGCAAGCCCAGGCACTGGGAGCGGACTAGCGTGTTTTTGTAGTCCAGTGTGTGATGCAACTCTCCTGGGTCAGGGGTGACTGTGGCTTATAAGGGATTGTAAGTCACGCGTTCTCTTAAGGTCGGATTGGCCACGTTGGCATAACTGCGACCAGTTGGCACGTGCGTAAGCTATTAGCATGCGCATTTGCGTGTCCGGTCTGAGGTCATAATTTGTTTGGCCAGTCATCGTCTGTAAGCGGTCAGAGCTAACAAACAAAGACACTTGGCTAGGCTCGACACCTCAGGAACGTCTCCAGATGTTACTAGCATTTGGTATGGCTAATATCCTAAGGCAAACATCCCCATTTTTACTTGAAGGTTACTTTAACGAAATGTCAGTTACGTTTGGCAGCTGAGTCTATAATAAAAATACTGTGGAAGATATTTTCATTACTCTTAGGCATATTCATGTCTAACTGTTGTTGTGTGTGTTCGTTTTTTCCATTAAGAAGATGATCAGAGATGGACTGAACAATCCCTTCCACACCCTACATGTACCAGGAGAGCACTAATCTAAGACAGCTTAGATTTGCATAGTTGTCATCGATATAATTGAAATGGCAAATTGCAGAAAGAAGTTATGGAGAAGGAAGTGAAGTCTCACGTCTTGGACTCTAACTCGAACTTCTCATCAGAGGCAGTTACAGAGAATAGTGATACGAGGCCAATATTAGACATTCGCTGATGCAGCTGACGGAGCGGCTACCGCATGAGGGCACGTTGGACGTTTTTTACTGTGTCAATTGCCTAGACTGTCCTCTCAGTTACTGTGGTATGACCAACAAATGACTTAGATCGCGCACGCATGAGTAAACTCTAGCCGCAAAGCGAAAAAAGCGTTCGATCGCAATTTGCGATGCTCAACCTCGAAAATAACCACAAATTTGGCCTTGGCAGTGCACAAGTAGTCAGCCGAAGTAACAGCAAGAATGGTGTGGGCGATAATCGGAGCTCGGCAGTCCGATGCCAATTCGATCTACCTACCAGCACCCTACGAGGCCGCCAGAAACCAAGTGGACCAGGAAGCAAGAACAATTTAAATACAGAATAATTGATCGATTAGCAGTGAAACAGAAACACTTATCGTTTACTATTTTGTCTATCTCGGATAATGTATTCAAATACGAATGTGAAAAGTCAGATGAGTAAAAAATCCTCCCAGGGACCGCCTTAACTTCGCATTACCTCTCAACACCTGGGTTCAAAATGCTTGCCTTTATCTGCAGATATATTATAGGTTGAGAATATAATGTAAAGAAGAGAAAGACGCGATCTCTGGAACGATAGTTTAATTCTGAGCTTTCAGCTCCACACGAGAAGCCATCGTCAGCGTAAATGAGAACAGCAAACGTCAGCTACGCATAAATTGGGTTGGTAGGGGAGGATTTGGCAATTATTGATTGGTCCTTGTCCACGCCAAGTCCATTCTCACGCTATCCTTTCGTGTCTCTAACGCGCATCCCTGGAGTGACGGCGTGTGACCTTGAAGTGGTGGCTTGTTAGCTTGTAGAGAAAATGAACCCTGGTTTCTGGTCACGGGCACGGATGACAAAATAACAGGGTGGTATATTTAAATGCGTGTTTATGGAGTTAGGATTTGACACCCAGGCCTCCAGCAGTTAGCGTTCCATCTTATTACTGGCACGTGCTGTTATCCGTGTATTCGAGAAGTCGTATTTATGGCCCTCTTCCAGAGTGTGGGTAGCGATTTGGACTGTGGGTCGCCTTTCCGCACTGCCCGTTTGTGCTCCATTATTCGCGAGCTAAGTCGTCGTCCGGTCTGCAAAAACAGTCGCGGCATGGCACATGATAAATGACGCCAAACTGCTCACCTACATGCAGCGGGCCTTTGATTTGCATGATTCGTGCACGCATAGGAGCTATTGGGCGATGAGCAATACCCACGCCGAGCTCTGCAGCGATACGCTCGGTTGCTTTTGACACGTTTTTAATGTATGGTAGAGGGTGCCAGAGGGTTGGTGGTCCCCTTTCGTCTGTCTGTCTATCTGGGAACACGATAAGATAGCATGAGAATGAACTTGGCGTGGACAAGGACCAATAAATAATTGCCACCGTCTCCCCTACCAACCCAATTTATGCGTAGCTGATGTTCGCTGTTCTCATTTACTCTGACGACGGCTTCTCGTGTGGAGCCGAAAGTTCAGAGCAAAACTATCGTTTCAGGGATCGCGTCTTCCTCTTCGTTACAACAATAACCTGGGGCACGCTAATTTGCTTCGATTCGTGGAAATATACATATATATCTGGTCAAAGAAGTTATTTGGGATACCGTGACAAATTTTATTGTGAATTTTTGACACTGGCTCACCAGATCATCATCAGACAAGTGGGAGTTGTGCGAAACAGTTAACTCAAAATGCTGGCTAACACAAGATTAAATGGTGAATCGACGTTTTTTGCTTCATCTTGTCTGGATAGGCCACCGTCTTTTCCATGCTTCACTGAGATTGCTGTATATAATGTCCAATTCGAAGTGCCCAATGATGCACAAGTCATCGAAGTTGATGGCCTTTAAAAACTCACTGCCTTTCTCAGATAGGCAATCGTCAACAGTTTGTATATATCTCGATGATAGAGTGTATCCGAAAAAGACAAGGAATCCAGTCCATCATATGTCTGAGGTCGCTTAGCGACAGCACGATATCGCTCAAGCACGTCCCCGAAGGCTCTTCCGGGGCAAGTACGTGCCCCAAAAAGAGAGATCGGATGAATATCCCAGTTTTATATATGACTATCTATGGCATAGACGCGAACACCGATCTTTCAGAGAACCCACACGTTCCTCCATATTGCCATCAGAGCTCTCTCTCGAGCCTCCACCGCGAGGCTGCTAGGATATAGGCAGAAGGACATTACCAGCAAAGACAGGGGACACTAGGAAGGCCTTTTCTGCCTTTATAGGCGTCATCGGCTCGTGATACTCAACCCCAGTGTGGTTGATGAAATTGCTGCCACGCCGATGTTTGAACTCGCGAGCTCTCCCGTCAGGGCGAACGTCCTAACAGTTGAGCTACGAGCTCACAGTCTAGCTGGTATTAGATCGGGAATATACAGTGGCATAGACTATCTATATACGTGCACATGCAGAGTGAAATTAGCCACACGCGCAAGGGAGACTGGTTTGGCGGCCTTTATAATTCAGGCAGACCCAATCCCAGGTTCTGCAACCAACTTCCTAACTGTTGAGCCGCGGACTCTATCCTACTGGTAGCGACTATTTCTGGGGTGCTGACCGAGTTACTAGACACAGTAGTCACCTCCTACTCAGAGATAAGCGTTAAACAAAACGACCTACTGATTACTTTATAGTAAGAATTATATTACCTTTTAAGTGGTGGACCTGGCGTATTCGCGAGCGGCCCTCTTTGCTCAGTCTGTAGTTAGATCTACAAATTTCCCTATCTTTCCCTGGGCGATGGGATGTTGCTCGTTAGTGAAGACTTGCAAGTATCTCCTATCTTTAAAAATTATAGAGGGGATCGCGATATGTGGTACAACGAGCCCGTAGCTCAGTGATTAGAGCGCTGATCTTACTAAAGCTCAGTAGCCGAAATAAACTCTGGTCCGAACTTCAGAGGCCATCAAACTTGGGATTAGGTAAACCTGGCTAAAGGTAGCCAATAGATCAGAAACAGCCATCTATGTTCCCCTTTGTGTTTGTCAGAACCATTAATGCTACCCTTTTCTATGAGACTGTCTGCGAGGGTTCGTGATTGGGCCTCAATGCATAACGTCACGAGGACGTTTACCAAAATTGACCAATCCTGCAGCAATTCCTCTGCGATAGCACTCCCACTGAAAATTCAATTAATGTGTTGGCGGATTTATTTTAATCCAATAGCCGTATCTGCAATACAGCATCCCACGAACTCAGTTGGTCCAAACCTCTGTGTGGCCCGAACCCACGACGGGCACTCAACTAGCGTCCCATGTCTCCTCCTCCAGGCCAGTTCTGACGATCTTAGTGGCCAAGGTCTCCCCATAACTAAGCCTGCCACGACACATCCTCCCCCCACCTACTGCAACTGACCGGCTGGGAAGCCGTGTCTGGGACTTCAAACTTCATTCCAATTCCCATAGAGAAGCTGAGCTTAGCAAACCAAACTAAAACTTCAAGAAAGTAGTGGTGCTAGTGTCGGTTGCACATTTTACTGCCAAGAAAATTCTTTTCCTTAGCACCCCAAGCGCAAGGATAAAAACAGAAAATACAGAACAGGAACAGACTAAAAGGTGAAAAGAGGTTAAAACACTCGTAAGGATAGCCAAAAATAACAACCACGCAAAAAAGGCAAGATTATTTTGCGGTTGTGTGGGCCTATTTTTAAATGCCAAATAAACCCCTGCACTGCTCGTAGCAGGCATAGGATATGCTGACGGCCGGAATGACTTTCAACATGTTGGGACCGATACCGCGGTAGAGTCCGCCGAAACCTTCATGTTTCAAAATGCTTCGGAACATTTTCGTCATTGAGCTCTGAAAAGAAAATAGTTCTTCTGAAGTGCCTGGTTCAGCAAAGAAGATAATGAAGGCCAAATGTATAGTTAAAGATCACGTTGCGCCCTCGGGAATGAGTTTGTTAGTTTGCCGACGTTTTGGACAGCAAGACCAGCTGTATCCTGTCAAAGCGTAAGCTGAACTTATCGATCAGCAGTTTATAGTTGTGGCTGCACGTACTGGTCATGGGCTGATTGATTTTTGAGAAAAAGAAGACTCGATCGCTGGGACAATATGTTTATTCGCCTGACTTTTCGATATCTGTCACGGATTCGTCATCAGAGACATGAGTAGCAGAAACAATTTTGCTTCCTGGGACACTGATGTTCGCTTGTATTGATTCATTTTTCTCCGTTCGCTACTTGGCCATCAGGCTATGCCGAAATCCACACGTAGGGCCAAGCAGCGAACGAAGAAAAATAGATCAGCCCATGACCATTGCGTGCAGCCAAAACTTTAACTTAGCTAAAGTTTAGATTGGCAAATATGCAACATCAGTTTATGAACGCTGCCCGGTGAAACAACGAGCCTGCGGCGCAATGAGCGTAACCGAATGTCAGCAACCTTGCCTTCTCTCCCGAGGCTTCATGCCTGTGGCCGACTGCAAGAATTATTCCGTTATCGATGCGGACTGCCTCCATCGTCATATTCTTTAGCTGTTGACTGTGCCCAAATGATGACCTTAAACCTTTGGCTGGATACATATGCACGCCAGCCCACGCGCGTGCCCAACTGGTCGAAGTTCCTCAAGGGACACTTAGATGCGCCACGCGGCAGGACATCTTATTACAACACGCCCAATCAGGCCACGAGCGAACGCGCATGACAATCAACTGCCACTCGAAACAGAAACTCCGGGATTTGTACACATTTAACTTCTCTTTATCATCCCCGGAAGAGAAAGAAGAAAGGGCAATTTCTGAGACCAGGTTGAAGGTTAGCTGACGTTTCAAAGGCATGCACGCTTCCATCGTCAGAGTGTGGTGACTGCTGTCCTGTTCTTGTACAATGAGTGTGTCAAACCACTAGCCTTGCCTGATACCCACGTGTCAATTGATTGTACTGATCGATTTCTGAAGGCTGTTTGAATTGCCCGCGCCCTCGTGGGCTCCTCCAAAAGGTATTTCCAGTCGTTTATGTGCTTAATTAGCGTTTCCACCTTCTTTGTGCGTGGCTTCCGGCTGTCCTCCCTAGTTTTCTTCCTCCACCCGAGCTAATGCTCCATTCTGAGCAGATGGTAGGCTTCTGCGGAGCGATTGGTAAGCGGGATGAAGGTCCATGCTCCTGTTTTGTGTGCCAGTCGAGGACCAACTTTCTAACAGCAATCTGACCATCTTGTTGTTGATTCAGCCTTTTATCCTTGCTTTCTCAAAGGCGAATGCCTGCAGTTCTGCTGTTCGTGGTCATAGACTAAAGACAGCTGATCCTTGCGGTTAATTGCGAGCTGATGTTCATGCAACCTTGCGCTAAGGCATCAGCCCGTTTCACCAACATATCTTGCATTGCATTCTTGGCATCGTATGCTGTAGACCACAGCTGATTATTCTGTTCCTCTTCCGAGGATGATGAAATGAAAATTATAGCTGGACCGCAAATTTTTTGCGCATATCAAAGAAGTAAACTCTTATTCGGGTGGCTCCTTTGTTTTAGGCCCTTTTGTTGTGTAACTCTTGGGGGTCTTCAAAGTGCGTTATAAGGTGTAAACAAGGACTCAGTTACCGTTGCAACAGTTAGAAGCTTGAACCCGAAAAGTTCGCAGTCGGTGGCTTCCCAGCTGATGACAGCTAATAAGCCAAAAGGGGTTCGAGTTCAAGCTCTTGCTCCTTCCAATAAATAGTGGCTGGCTGAAGAGCTCAAATTAATCTGACACGATAGCTTACCTTTTCACTCTGCGCTTGCAGCTTAGTCCTCACAAGTGCCAGCGGATAGGTGGCCACCTGACCGCACACGGAGGAGAAAGCGCCGGCCGTGAGGGAGACGTAGACTGGCGGGGCGCCCGCCTTCTCCACATTGCCACCCATGGACTTCACGTAGAAATTCTTGAAGGTCTCGTAGAGGGCCAGATCGATACCGGCGTAGGGCAGGATGCCGATGAGGTTGGGCACGTAACCGCGGTAGAATATGCCGAAGCCGTGTTCAGCGTGCAGTTTGCGAGCGCAGTCGAACATGGAGGAGTATTGGCCAGTCTTCCGCAAACACATACGTGTCTTCAGGACCTGCAATGTGGACGTAAAGGCAAGCATTGGGCTTGTTCCAATGATATAATGCATGTCAGCTATTGTTTCAGTTATATGAAAATATTACTGGAATATACTATCCGCTGGCCTTGGCTAGTATGATTACTAGAATTAGCGCCCTTGGTAGTGGCATATTACATCGACAGCAGTCAATAAAGACCGTGCAACTTTCATGACGAAATTTAAATTGGTACTTAAGTGTATATTTAGCAACAATATTTTGATTGATTCAGTTTATTGAATTCTGCGAAAGCCTTTAATTTGTTAAATCGTCATTTAAGTCAGGTTTATTACGAAAAATGGGAGTAGTCGCATATTGAAGGAGTTTCCTATGTTATTTCCAAGGAGGGAACCTAACTACACATTAGTGTTGATTATGCTATCAAGGAGTTTCAAAATAAGCAACAAAGGTATCGAACTGGAAAAGTTTGTCAAAATTGTTCAGCTTCAAGTGATGCCAAGTTAAAAGAATCACATTTATATGCAGTAACATTGCAGATTCGTATTTTAATAATTATTCTTAGCTATCCTGTGAAGTTTTTTGCACAAATGCAGTAACAAAGAAGTGTTAGTTTGAATGCGCAAACAACGCCAAAACGTCCATGCGCAAACGCAAAATGTGCAATGTGGTGATGCGAGTTTAAGACAAAGAAGGCCTAATTGAATGCATGTCATATAGACATATAGTTTTTTTTTGTGCACGAAACGTTTCATTCTGCTTTATTTTGAAACGGAATAAAAAGAAGAAGTATTATTTTTTCAAAAATGGCAACGTATGTGGCCAGTTTTTAGATTTCGCAAGCTTACAACCGATTGTCGAATTAATTCACTGATGCGAAAAATACAGTTCTGCGAGTGATGCAAGCAAATTTCCTAAATTTGTAAATGTTTGATTATTTCTCCCATACCAGCGGGAACGCATTTACAAAAACGTATGAATAATAATAAGCAACAATAGGCATATTAAGTACTTCAAAGAACTATAAGAAAAAATTAGTTTTTCTTAAGTAAAATGAAATTTTCTTGATAATTCCCAGCTTGTGGAGACGTCAAAAATAGCAATAAATTCGAATAATAAATTTAAAGAGTTTATTAAGTATAAAATTTAAAGCAACCACTTTCTTACGACAAAAAGAGCATTCCTTAAGTGGAAATATTTTGTGTATTTAAGAATGATTACATTAGTAGTTATTGAATACCTTTGAATAAATTCTTGCTTTATTTCAGAAATTTTTGCTGTGTTCATTGATCAGTTTACTGATTCTCCGTTTGTTTGACGTTTATATCAAACCCTTTAAAATAAGATATAACTTAACGGCATTTACCGAAAAAACGAGCTTTTGGAAATTATTTACTATGCACATGGTCATGTGGGTCAAATGTGGAAATGAATTAAAACAGCAAAACACATTTTCAAGCATAAAATATGTCTACTAGATTTAACGCATATTTTTACTCCTAAGATTAATAGAAAAGGTTTCCTTAATAGGTTACCACTTTAAAAAGTGCTTTTATTGGATATTTAGCTGACGAACTTCTGCGTATTTTAACTTTTTCCAAGGTTGTTTTACAGGGAAATAAGGGGATTTTTGACAATTTCTTTAATTTTTGTGAAGAAATGGATAAAATTGGACTGCAGATGAAAGAACATACATTTCTCTTGATAACGGATTATTTTTCGCTTATGGAGATTTATTATAAGATCCGTAATAAACGTCCGCATGCAAAAAAACATGCCACGGCTATGACCATTTTTTAATATACTTATGATTTTTCTGTCTGTTTCGTTTCTAAATAACGCTTGAGCGGACACTATTGTTTACAAAAACTATATTTCTCTATGACTTACATTCAATAAGGCTTTCTTTTGGCTGTCTGCGCAGTTACATGTAGAAACTTTGTTTACGCGCAAGACGAGCTATGCAGTAAAAGAAAATATTCTACTAAGAACTTTTTTATCACTGTAGTTTTTGCAAAGAACTAATTTTTTAAACTTCTATTGCTGCTTACTTCTGAAAATAAATGCGATTCCTTAAATTTTGCTTTAGTTCCATTTGATCAACTTCACACTAAGTTTTCCAGTACTGGAAGGGATTATTATTCCCCCTTTTTTACTAACTATGGAATTCTTTCACAGCACAATGCATAGTCAAAAAAACGTTTCGTCCTGTCTTTCCTTATAGCATACGGAATTCCTTTTATATAAAAATACTCATGATTAAGCAAAAGTGAGAGCCTATTTCCCACAATAACTTGAAAAAAGACGACAGTTTTCCAAACCAGAGCCCTACTTATTATTAAATCCACTCAGTTAATCAAAATAACTTGTCCAGATGTACGCTACATCAGCCAGTTGAATTTGGACCTGAAATTTGCTTGCAGGATTCGCAGAACTGTAATTCATTATAAAGTGTAAGAAAGTTCGACAATAGTAGCTTATATAGTCCCACTCATTTATCCCTACAACGTGCATGCTTTACTACGAAAACGTGGTTATAGGGTTTTATGGGGGGGGGGGAATTAGGACATGCAGTATAATATCCTTTAACAAATGCTAAATGTTTTTTTGTACCGTATTTAGAAGTGCTTTTTGATTTATATCTGTCGATTTTCCTAATCTTTTTTATCGTTTACCTTATTGTGGAAAAACCCGATTATCAAATTGCAAGTTTCTTGAATTCCGAAAAAATGAAATGGTGGTTAGAAGATCGTCTACTTAAACTTACCTGTGGTCCAACTTAACGTTCTGGAGTTCGATAAGTAGAGTCCGAGGCGCGAAGCGCCGCGCACACCTTCAATTTACATGCGGAACAACTTACTCCCAGCGGCCGCGGGAAGCAACTTTAACGAAATTTTTTTACTTGACCCTTACTGCTGAAAATTTTCTCTCTGCCTATCCTATTTCTTCACCGCCTTAAACTCTATACTCACCGCTTTTGCAGAAAAAAAGTACGTGAACTAAGGGTATATGAGTGGGACTTCACAAGCAACTTTTGCCAAAACATCTTTCATCTCCAGTCAAATTGAATCGTTTATGTTCAGGAAACTTAAAAAAATTGTCAAAATTCTTAAATTTAATTGTGACATGGCGTTGGAAAAAGTTAATAAACGCAGAAGTTCGTTAGCTGAATATCTAATCAAAATACTTTCTAAGAGGTTACCTTTTATGGGAAGATTTTTTATGAATCTTAGGTGTAGTAGTTTCGCAAGTCCACTGCGGACATGATTCACTCTCGACAATGTGGTTTGCTGTTTTGAGGCATTTCTTGATATCAGAAACGTTGCCATTCGCATTAAAACTAATATCGGAAAACAATTTCCTTTGGCAAATGCTCTTTATGTATACCTTACTTTAAAGGTCTTGGTGTAAACGTCAAACAGAAGCGAAATTTATCTATATATATATATGGAGTGGATCCGACAAAGACAAGGGAGACCGGAATGGCCATTTCTGGCTTGTTAGCTGTCATCAGCCAGTCAAACCCAATCTCAAGGGTCGGAACCCCCGAGATTTGAACCCGGGACCTTTGGTCATGGGGTTTGCCACCCTACCTCGGCACCACGATGACACATTTTTTGACGACATTCAATAAATACTCATTGAATAACGGTAAAATTTACAGAATATTTTGACTTGAGAAAAGTTCTTTCTATCTAGAGGAAGCGGTTGCTTCAAGTATTCAAGTTAACACAATATCTAAGTTAATTTTTCAAATTTATAGCTCTTTTTTAAGTCTCTAGAACCACGGGATTATCAAGAAAATTTTATTGTTTTTTTACAAACACTAAGTAATTCTTATAGTTCTGTAGCGGCTCGTGCCTGGCTGACTATCTCGCATCGAAGTGCACTTTCCCAACGGCTCGCCGACGCGGTTTTTGACGTCTCGATCAGCCAATCACGGTCCCCGCATCTACGCTCAAAAACCAGGTGACGAATGGGGAGCTTGCACGCGTGCCCGACGCAAGTTGCCTCTCTGCCCAAAATCACCAGGCCGACCTAGTCAATGAAAGCTATCTCCCGCTCTGTCTTCTGGCCCGAATAGTCAAAGACCTCACTTGGAAATCGGCTCTGAGCGAGACGGGTTGGAGGCCGCGCGCTCATGCGCCCTCCGGCCGTACAGCCATGCCGGATGGACTGGCAACTTTCCCATAACTTTTCTGTAAACAATACACTGTTCCGTCTACTCTCGTCTTTCCACCGTCTTCTCTCCAATCTCCTAAGGAACGAGGGTCTGGAAGATTGTAGGTGTTAAGGCCATAACCGTCGTAGCCTTAGCTCCTATAGCTCTTTGAAGTACTTAACAAGCTACATATGTTCATTATTATTTCTTAGTTTTCCTAAATGCATTCACACTGGCATTCCAGCAATGATCAAACTTATACAAAGTCAAGAAAGTTGTGTGGTTCTTGGCAACAACTGTAACGGCAGTATCCTAGCCCAAACTTCGTAAAATATAGCACAGCTTTCGGTGGACAGAGGTAAGAAGGCAAAAACCAAGGAAAGCCCTGCTGTGCTCTGAGGCTCAGAAAAGCACAAACACCGATTAAAACTACCTGCTGGGATCGAGGGGATATGGGTAGACCTTCTGTAAAGTCAAAGGTTCAGATAGGTATTGTAGAAGGCCTGCGGGTGTGTGTTACTTGACTATAGATTTCGATGAGGTCCACCATGTGTTGAAGAACAGGGACTGCGTTTGGAGACAAAAACGACATTATAGTAAAATAGACACACAACTGTCTACCTCATTCTGCATTTATTAATGCATCTGACAGCATCTTCAAACAGTTGATGTTGCTTTCCGTTGCAGTGCTTTTTAAACTATCAGTGGCGCAACTAAGTAGATGCTGTAGACCATGAAGGTCCACTGTGAGCTCTACAGCAGAGTGGTGTTGGAACGGTGCCACGCGCTGGATCTAACTCACTCACTCTTCCCCACCGCTACCTGGGCACGGTGTCAAGCAGACCACAGGCGGAGTAGGCACCGTGTCAGCCAAACAGCCCTTCGTAGGGCTGACTCAACACAATGTTTTTGACCCAGGGTTGGCGCACGGCAGATGATGCTAGTTGGCAGTAATGGGTTCCACCTGTGACATTATTAAATTTAAGGCGGGCGCATGTTGCTTCCTTACAGCAAGCCTGCAGTTACACAACCTCGCAAGAAACTAGGGTTCTATGTCTGGAGACAGTGCCATACAGTATGTTTACGCACGCAGACAGTAAGATGGAAAGTTTTTTTTGCAATGAGGTGACGCTTGCTACACGCGTGCAAGCAGATCTGCAAAAACAGCCTCCTCAGGAGTGAGCCACATTAATGACAGATTTTTTTATATTTGAGGTAATCATACCTGCGCGAACACCCTTAGTTTTTAATTCACGCTTCCCCAAAGTTATGCGTTCACACAAAAGACTGCTCCAACTGCTTTCTGTTACTGTCGCCCGCTTGACCTCGCAGCTGCTTCTGGCTAACCGAAAACAGCTGTGCCAGCGTCCACTGTCCTTAGGCTTTCCGGTGGCTTACACAGTTGACCTAAGCTTATTCAGGGACGCACACACGTCCGCACATTGCCGCGCATACGCGCACGTCCAAATAAGTACACATTCCTTAGGGCCACTCACCATGTCACTTCTTCGGCTTACGTAGCAGGGGACTTTGAAGGCGACATCCCCTCGGGCTATTGCAACACACCAACAACTAAACACTTGAACCTGCTCTGTCTTTCTACTTAAGCAGCTCTCTCAGGTCTGGCTGGACGGAGTCAACACTAGCCCAGGCTTCACCAGTGGTCGCTGTCACCTGGGCCAGCAATTTACCGTTCTATACGCAATAAATCCCTCGCACAGATAACTTCTGCTTTATAAATTCCAACCTAGGATTCGGCCTGAGGATAATAACGCTTTAAGTTCAACCATTACTCAGACCGCTACATATTTACCACGTTCTCCCTTTTGGATTATTTCCCCAAAGGCGTTCTAGAGGTTACCTTTTATTGTGTTAAAAATGGTTGCCCAACCAATTTTAGGATCCAGCTCGTCTGAAGTTCTGACTGGACATTGTAAGTTTCCGCTACAAGTGAAACTTCGAGACCAATGAAAAAACTGACGAAGTTTATGCAGTAGGTGAGACAATAATTTATTCCATACACTTATAGACGTCTAGTATTTGTGCCTAAAATTTACCTTTCAAACTTCAAAAAAGTACTGCAAATAACGACGCCATGGATTTCAGCTGTGTAAAAGTGATTGGTTTTTCAGAGAACGCAGTCGTAGGCATAACGGATGTTCCAGAAGAGAACCGGTGAAATTCACAGGGAAGTTATATTTTTCTTCACAGTTATCTAATGTGCCATCTGCTTCTGCATATAATTAGACAGGAAAGGATTAGGAAAGCACGACTCGGAGAATGAGTTCTGGATCCTTGCTCGCGTAGGTAGCCCTTAGATGAATAAACTTACATTAGGCTGAATCCCACGTGGAAGCTTAAATATAGAAGTAATCGAAATGAGGGGTTTATTGGTGACAAAACCCGAAGTTTTTGTCTCAGGGGGCCGTGGACACTGGCTAAGCCAGGTATAACTTTGCCATAAGAGGTGATTGCGCGAGTTTCAAGAAGAAATAGGTGCAACCACTGGAATTAGAGTTTTATTTTCCTGATATTTAGGAGTCTGTCGTGAATCCTTAATCATAGGTAATGATATGATAGTCATAGACATGCGCGGATAGAGTTAAAAATTTGACGAGGCCGAAATCCTTGCAAGAGGTGACAACCGCTTGAGCCGGAAGCTGCTCAAGTCATGGTTCTCAGGCCCCCAGTCCATCAACAAGCGCAATGATTTAGCGTTCCCATATTGCGTACTGAGACATTGCCTAAGGAAGCGAATCAGTCGCACGGAAAGGTCCGTGCTCATCAACAACAACTCGGACGATACTGAGCATAATTGTCGCGCAATTACCAAGCTCACATCCAACACGGACGAGAAAATCACAGTGTCGAGCCCGTACCGCACCGATTAAGACGCGAGCGCTGGATACAGAACCAGATAATTAACGTACGCACGCAGATTATCACTATGAACTACAAATATCGTCCAACCTGTGGATGTTTCAAGCCTATTTGCGCATGCATATGACTATAATACCAGTTCCTATGATTAAGGATTCCCAGGGGAATCCGAAACCTCAGGGCAATGGTCGCATTTCCCTCTTCTGAGGTATAAGTTTGACTACCTGAAAGACAATGACTGTCACGGCAGTTGCTTAGGTAGGATAGCGGACTAGGTTAAAGTGTGTTTTTTAAAAAAATTGCTACGTGTGACGTTACCCGAGAGATGTCGTGTCTGGCGGCGTAGCTTGTGTCGGCCGAGGGTAGGGTAAATGGACATGTTCAAACGTCGCGACTACCTGGACGGCTGTGTGTGTAAGTCGATCAAGTGCCCGCTGGTCAGTGCGTCACTGTGATATTGGATGACCTTCAAGCACCTGACCTTGAACAAGGACGCCGGACATCAATCATGGGCGTCGGCTGCAAGTATGATCTCCATTCTGCCCGATTTACTTTCCAAGGGAATTGACATGCAAACTTGGAGCAATTAGATTTCCTCCGTAGTCGCTGTATCCCTCACGACTAATTGCATCATCAAAAAGTCAATAAAAAAGATTGTAAATAGCAACGCACGAACCTCCATGGGATAGATGAGAGTCTGTGCGGTGGCACCGGCCATAGCGCCGGCTAGAAACTTCTCCTGCAAGGCCACAGTCTGATCCGGACGATCGCCCCGGATGAGCTTCTTGAAGAACTCGTAGGCCTGAAATTTAATGGCTGACTCGGGCGCGATTTTGATGCAGTTGACTCCATTTCCACGCCACATGGAGGCGTAGCCGCCCTCGCGGAGCATTGTTTTGAAGGAGCCAATCAAACCCGTCGAGGCCGCCTTTCCGCCGCGCGCCTGCCATATGACCTTGACACGATCCAATGGGGCGGTAGATGTTCGTGAGATGCAACCAGCTATGCCTGGAAGAGGTGGAAAGGAAAAAATGACACCACTGAAACCAACACACAGCATGTCAAGATATTGAAGTAATCTTGACTTTCGTGAAGCCAAGCGTAAAATAAAGTGGACAATAAAACTGAAAAATAGCGAATCATTGTATACTAAAATCACGTTTTAGTTGTTTAGCCAATGCAAGATAATTTCCAGAAGTGCGCAGCCCTTATAATTGCCACGAAGTCCGTGAACTCAGGAGCCTCCAAGAGGTAAAAAAGGCTAGTCTGCATTCATCCCTGAATATAAATAGTCTAAACTATCAGAACAGATAAAAAGTATTTAAATAATAACATTGCACTAGTGAAATCTTTAAGGTAAAGTAGATTGCGCATCTGATGAAATAAGAAAATCAAAATTTGAGTGGAAGGATTGACACATATTTGATGGTGTTTATTTTTTTTGTCGGGTTGACTTGTGGCGCAAAATGCTGTTTTCTAGAAATGAGTTCCGTTTATAGCAGTATACTGGGAAAAAAGAGGCAGAAATGCGTAAAAACCGGCGTTTGTTGATATCTAAGGAATTTCCTGTGTTATTAAACGCTGTGGAAAAAGCTTAGGTAGGATTGTGTCGTGGGGTCGTCTGCGAAAAGTGTGAAGCACGCCCCTCAGTCATACGAACGAGTGATTTTCGGGAAGAGGACGGGCAGGGCATGCCAGGGAAGGAATAAGAACCCAATTTGAATGCCGAATAAGACAGTAACGATGGCAAGTTGGGTCGCGTACTCAAACCTTGGGAGAAGACACTGAAGGTAGCTGAATATATCATCGACCAAAGGCGAACGCGTGCATGTAGGGGGTGTGTGCCCAAACCTCGGGTGAGGTCACTGAGGGACATTTTCCAGTGGTATCACCAAAACCAACTAGAAAAAGCTTAACACAGTACGAAAGGCCAGGAGGTTAGGCAAATCATTCTACTTAAAATTTGCAAGTAAGTGGTAGTTCCCGTGTGTAGCTCAGAAGGCCAATTTTGCTTAGTTTGCCGAATTTAGCAGTTATGGAATGTGTTTGCCTTCGGAGCACCGTTCTGCATTTCAATGCCATCAGAAAATTCCTGCAACGTCGATGTATGGCGCGTAGAAAACCAGAAGTTTGCAGGTAATTCAGCCTACTTAAACATTTAAGAAGGTAGCTATAATACTTAACGACCTAAAAAAGACTGCTAGATACAACCTCACCAAAGCATCTTGGTTGTTCACATTTTCCTATAAAAGAACACTCATAAAGAGCAGAAACTTTATAATTATAGGTGTTTATAAAACAGATAGTTTTGTTTTGCATCCATGACATTGGGGTTAGTGCAATTATGAGATGGCACATTTTTTATGAAAAGGTGAGCGAAATAAGTTTAAAAATTACATCTTGTAAATCTGCCAAGTTCTGTGCTATCAAAATGAGCAATTAACTTATGAGGCTGTTATTTGCTTTACCCCACCTTAAATGCACATTTTATATTTGAAGGGTTACATGTGAGGAATGCCCTTGGGGACTCTTTTCTGATAAAGTAACCAAATTGATTGTATAATCGTAATTGTCGCGGAATATTGCGAAGCAGTTTTCTCAAAATCGCCGTTGATATTATTGCAACTGTGCTCTGTTTTTGTTACTTAAGAACTCAGCCTAGAAATAACTAAATATACTGAAAATGTTCCGGTATGAATAGAAAAGTCAGCTCGTTCATTTATAACAGAAGATGCATCCCTAATTTTAGGGAAATTTCAAAAACTGTCCAAAATTTTCCATTCGATCTTGATTGAATCTTCAAAAAATAAAGTAAATAGACAGCCGACGCAAAATTATATAACTTTAACTCTTTTTCAAGTGGTGACTTGTTATAAAATGTTTTTTAATCAACCCTAGGCATATTCATTCGGGAATTTTTTTGTGGTCGTTCATCTATCTCGGCAACCAGTTGACATGGTTGGGTAGTTCTGACTCCATGACACAAACAGACAGCTACATAAAAAAGAATGTTAAAAAACTCATTATTTAGGGGAATGCTTATAAAATATATATTACGTTGGTAACCACGTTGAACCTCATCATTATTCATGGTCACTCGACTGGAACCAGAGAAAGCAGTTAAGGCTTAATTATCATTTCAAGGAAAATCCGAAATCCCAAAATAATTGCAAAGGAATGTGACGGAAGGAAATTACTTTAAGTGTACGAAAAATGGCACATTTAGAATTGCACCTGACGTTTCCATTTAAATTTATTAGTCACTGACCGGCATGTCCACACCTGAGCTCACGAGATATATTGCTCCTGTGAGCTTCCAGTAGGCCAAATCAAGCAAAAATGTGGTTGCCTTAGTCCAATGTAGCTCAAGCAATGCATAAACGAAAGAAAAAAAACTAGCAATTCTCGTGAAAACGTATTGGAATAAATACTCGAAATTTGGGCTGTTCGGTATCGGCCATTGCTCGTTATAAGAAAGCATATGTATCCAAAAATTTTGCAAAAGTTTTGCTTTGCAACGAAATGTTACTTGTTCTGCTTTATTCGCTCAGTGATTTTGTATGAGCAGGCTTCTTCTACATGTAAATCTAACATTTACCTGGTACGCCCGAAGTCCAAATTTTGAAATATTTTCTTATCTAAAAAATCTGGTATTTCTATAAAAATTTACATTCCTTTATAAATCGCTATATGCCCTATTGTGAAGAACGCCAATTACTTTATTTCTGTAAGACTTTGGGGGCCACCAATTGGACTGTGTTTGATAAAAGGGAGTTATTTGTAAAAAGCATTTGATTTCACGAGTAAGATAACCCACTTTAGCTGGAAACATTATCAGACGAAAACAATGTCACGCAAAAACATAAGTGATAGCTTGAGGCCAAGTTCCCCGCTGGTCTGAATTGCAAGGGATATTTCAGTTATAAGTTTATGGGTCTATTTCATACAAAGTCTAATTGCATTCATTGACCATCGACAGCTTAAGATCAGGTTTGCGAAGATAAGAGTTCCAAGGTAACACGCTGCCACTACGAGTTCTCCCACCAAAAAAGATACAGACTTATAAGAATCCTCTATCGACTTGACTATGCGCAGCGTCAACCTTAGTCAGGTCTCAGAAGCATACGTAAAAAGGCCGAAACAGAGGAGGGTGACTAATTTTTGATTTGAAGCATTTGTTTTCCGGTATGAATTTAAAACAGGCATAGACAGCAGGGTTTACTGAATTCTATAAATTTCGCGACTGCTTTTCAACTGAATTCCGTCGTTGCGTTAGAAGTATACAGCAGATTACATTTCACAGAATGTCCATGTATAACAGCAAGAATCATATTTCAGTGTAAATATCAATCAACTGAACGGCACTTAATTTAATCAGCCTTTAGGTAGAAAATAGGGATGAGGCAGTTGGCGCAAACCAAGTCCTGATGAAACCAAGCTTCCTAATTAGCAAAAGAAATTGAAGAGTGACCATGTGGTCACGCTGCTTGCAGAGGTCTGGTTTTCCTCGCGGTATAAATGATGCTTTAAAGTTGCCAGGATCCGAATTTTTGTACCTCAAATAGTTATCGGAGAGCAGTTTTGAGGGTGACAGAGTGATCACTATCTACCAGGTGTTTAGTGATAGAAGATCGTGGTACTCTGTTTTTTTTGCCTGAAAAGCTAAATCGACAAGTGCTCAGCGGCACCGGCTGCCAGTCGCCTTTACGTACGCCAAGTGTACCTGCATCCGCAGGTGCATGTCGACTTACATATACAATTTAAATTAGCGTGTAACGGCAAAGTATCCTTTGCCCCTTTCGTTCACACAGCGGCGGACAATAAACGAAGCGGTGCACACCCAGCTGACAGGCTCGGCAAACGCAATCCGGTTGTGGTGACCCAGTGGTGACCCCAGTCCGGTTTGACCAATCGTCTCCCAGGGAATGACTCACACACGCGAACCCCTGTGTGTAGACTTCCACGTCCTGACACTTCGGACGCCGGCCTCCCGGCTGCGGACACACGTTCGTTCGATTGCCAACTTCCTCAAATCTCATCTAGGCAGAATATGCTATAATTACCACCTGGGGTACCCCTTCTTCCCCCACCACAGGGAAGAAGATGGCAGCGGCCGGAGCTCCACCCATTAACTTCACCAAATTGCGAGCGCAGCGTGTATTACGACAGACAATTTTAGTCACCTCAAGGAAAACTAATACGGTCTTCAGGGGTCGGAAAATTGGAGGTACGTGGTATTTCGACCATGCGAAAGACGCCGTGCATCGCCGTCCAAAGAGGGTGGGGGGGGGGGGGGGGGGGCCTAATGGGGAGTTTTCCGGTTGGGGGTGTTTAAGGGGCAGCAGACTGGTGCTGCCTCTACCTCAGGATCTCATCCAGAAGATGCTGCTTTCCGAGAACAAGATAATGCTTGGAAGTTGGCGTGAGCAGAGCGGTCAGCAAGACTGACCTACATATCTACGCGTGCAGCACACAACCTACAGTCCCACTCTTCACATAACACATTTAATTGTTCCTTTCATCATCCCTGGAAGAGGAAGAAGCAAAGGTGACGATTTCTGGGACCGAAGTGTATTGTGGCGGATGTTTCAAAAGCTTGCTCACTTCCATCGTCAGAACGTGGTGTCTGCACTCCTGTTAGCGTCAGACGAATGGGTCCGACCAGTAGCCTTGCTTAATGTCTATGTGTCAATCGATTAAACCGATAGATTTTCGTAGCTGTTTGAATTGCTTGCACTTTCATGGGTGTTTGTCAAGTCATTTTTGTGTCTCGTGAGCGTTTCCACCCTCTTTGCTTGTGGATGCCAGCTGTCGGCTCAGCTTATTTCTCTCCGCTCGACCTATTGCTCCGTTCTGAGCCGATGTTAGCCTTTTTCGGAGCGCTTCGTAGGCGGGATGAAAGTACATGGCTCTGTTTAGTGTGCCAGTCGAGGACCAACTTTCCAATAGTAATCTGGCCATCTTGTCGTTGTCTCGGCCTATTCCCCTCTTCCTCTTCCGGGGATGATGAAAGGGATATTTTATCTGGACCTTAAATTTATTCGCATAGTAACATTGAATTGTTTCCGTAATTTAGATTTCATACGAAAGCAAATGTCGAAAAGCCGATCATTGGGTGTAGTCGGATGACGGAGAACAAGATTGGCACAATGGCTAAGATGAGAATATTAAATAACTCGTATGACTCAGACGCAGAGCATTAATCAGTAGATTCCACCTGGTGCTAGTTATGACTGGCTGACGACGGCCAACAAGCCAGAAATGCCAAAAGTAGAGAATATGCAAGTTCTAGGATGCAGTTCAGAAGCAGAGGATGCGATCACTGGAACAAGAGTTTTATTTGCCTGACCTTTCGGAGCTCAGTGTTACTGTCCTCGACTTAAAACCGGTGCGTAATTGGAAACATCGAAGAGGGGGTCAACTCAAAACCTGGCTCGACTCAGTCCATCAGGACATGGAAGTGGTTCTCGGACCTTCAGTTTCCGGTGCTGGCGAAGAGAATGGGTCGAGCTATCCAGGTCTGCGGCCACGGACCTTAGCGCGTGGCGAAGCACTATACAGGACATAATTGAGGCCGGCTTGATCAGTCATGATCGCAGCCATAAAAAGTACAAGTAAGTTTTGGATTCTGCCGAGGATCCTTAATTACACGCAGATGACCACTATTATCTGCAAATAACATGCAACCTGTGCACGTCTCAACCCTATCTGTGCATGACAATGACGGTGTTATCATCACCTATGATTAAGGATTCTCAATGGAATGCAAAACTTCTGGCAAATAAAATTCTTGTTCCACTGATCGCATCCACTTCTTATATGCCAGAAATGACCATTTTATTACCTCTTTTCTTTCCCGGATATAAAATCTGTCTACATTAGCAGCTATAAGGGCTGTCAGGGCCTCTGTCGAGACCCCAGGAAGACCGACACAGATGACTTCCGTTAGCGGTATGGTGAGCGCTAATTAATGAGTGTCAATATTCCTTGATTTAAGCCGACAAAACAACGAGTTCGTGGTTCAATTGTTAGGGCATGAAGCTCTGATCAAAGAAATCGGGTAGGAAGCCACTTAGGTCTGGCTATGACTGGCTGAAGACATAAAAAAGGCCAGAAATGGCCACTCAAATGCCTCTTGTCGGCAGTTCTATCGGCCTGAGATTCCTCATTCTGGTCCAACACACCTGCACTGCCGGCATTTTACAGCAACTGCCACTTTCTCGTCTTTACTGAAACTTCTAATAATTTCTAGTGAAAAGTCAACTAAAATTCTGAAATGCGTTTTCAATTCGTACAAATGACTAAATCGAGGTTATAATATGCAAATAGTATTGCCGGCAAAAACAAGGGAACCTAGGATGATAATTTCTGGCTTGCTAATACAAGCGAACATGCCGTTGTCAGCTAGTCGTACCCAGACTCCTGTGGTACACCATACGAAACCCCCACGGCTCATAAGCCAGAACTAGTCATTCCAGACTCCCTTGTCTTTACCATTAAATCTATCTGCCAATAATATTCGCTACAACAGTTGCTGTCAGGACCCGAGAAATGAAGCCCAAGTCAAAAATGGAGCGGTACAAGTGAGTTCCGATAGCAGTCGGGGAAGTTTCCTCAACGAGTGTCAATAGCTCCCGACCTAAAATGACAAGTTTACGAGCCCGTGGCTCAATAGTTAGGGCGTAAGTGTATGATCAGAAAGGTCGCAAGTTCGAAGCTCGGGTGCTGCATCATGTGAGTCTGAGATTGGCTGGCTGATGACGGCTAATAAGCTAGAAATGGCCATTCCAGTCTCCCCTGTCTTTGCAGGCAGCTGCTAGGGCTACTGTCAAGGCCCGAGAAATGACGCCCAATGCAAAGGCGTAACAGGACAAGTGAGTTCCGTTGGCGGTCGGTGAACGTTCGTCAAGGAGTTTGAGGTTATAACATTAATCATCGCGCAGCCTAGTCTAAGGATACTGCAGTCACATCAGAGTGCGGGCTTTTGAAAAAAAAATGTTTCTTCGGAAACAACTACAAAAAAGTGTACTCCGTCAAAGATGGCTTCTTATCTGGTACGCATTTTTAATAATGATTTTCAAGGCCCCTATAAATTAAAAACTAGAAAAATAACACTAGTATGTTCTTGCTTATGCTCATTTGGAAGCAGATGATGCCTGCTTCGAACTGTAGACTTGAAGAAAGGGTATCGTTCAGTTTTTAGAAAGGTTCATATTATGAGCTGTTCTGCTATTGGTAATTTTTCATTCATCATACACCGTATGCACTATTTTTTGCGTATAGGGTAGATAGCATGAGTCACATCGATTGTAAAATGTTACAAGAACTAAACTGCCCTTCCTAATAGCGCAAATAAAACTGTGAAATATATTATATTCTTGTTATCTTGAAAACTTAACTGAAAGAAGGATCTACAATTATTCACCAGTTTAAAAGTTTTTTTATAAACCAAAATGTACCCGTGTTTCAAGTCCAACATTCAGGAAACCATCATTTGCTGCAAAGCAAGTACATGGACAAATATACTTTGCATTTTTTTGCATGATTCATTCAAAGGTATAGGAGCATTCAGTCACTAAGAAAAATGCACGCTACTTGAGTAGCTATTTTGTGTAGAGTATGTTTTTTGTCACACGGTAAAAGACAAGCTCGTTCAAAAGCCCTCACCCTGGCGGGACAGAAATATCTTCAGATTAAATTTCATGGTCATCCATACTGCAAACCTACTTAAGTAGTTTGTTTGAATGTAAAGAACACGCTTCATAATCTTGTTTGAAAGGGAACTTTCTGAATTCAAACATATCGAAATGCTCGAAATACATCTGCTTCCATATACTTTTATCTCGTTATACGAAACTGGCATTTCACTGAGAACAAAACGCAAAAGCTTGGGTTTGATTACAGGTTTTAGTTCCCACTGAATAGTCCCATCAAAAAGGCCTACTTTAAAAAACAGCCTGTGCCTACCTCCAGCCAACAGTGTCTTCCACGCCTCGCCAGATTTTTTCTCCTCCTCAGTAAAATCATCAGGCACCAGAATGCCCTCGCCGATATCCACTGCGGAGGACTTCCGCCAGTAATGGAATATGTCCTTGATGTTGGAACTGCCAGAGAGCAGGAGAAAGTCCCTCCACTCCTCATAGTCAATCGACAGTGATCCATCCTTGTCCATCTTGCGCAACAACTTCGCAGCCTCCTTTTCGCCCACCTCGATGCCCAGCTCGCGCATTGCGGCTCTAATCTCACTCGCATCCACCTGGTTGTCCTTATTGCGGTCCAGTTGCTTAAAGGCCAGCTTCAGTTGGGTCTCCGTGTCGCGCACGTATTCCACAAACTCCGCAAAACTCATAGTCGGTGCAGCTTCGGTAGCATCAGCAGGGGCAGACTTCTGCTTCTTACCATCCCTGGTAATAATCCGCGTGGCAGCGGCTTCACCGCCAGCGGTCTCCGAGCTCTGACCGCCGCGTATAACGGCGGCCAGTTCCTCCACGCTCACTCGGCCATCCTTGTCCACATCGAGCTGGCTGAATAGGGAGGCGATGCGTTCTCGGTCGGCCTCGCTGAGTTTGTCTGTTTGCGGGGCCATTGTGTGTGCGTGCGGCGATGACTGGAGGCGTCAGTGACCGTTTCTGCACACGTTGCCCGCGTCGCACTGAAAGTGCTCGCGAGGTGATTGCTGCTCAGGCCTGGATTGCGTCAGCACGCGCGGCAGGGCTAATTGATTTATCGTCGTCGTCGTCAGACACGTCCAATCAGAATTCAGAGCTGAAGAAAAGAGTTCTTGCTTTCGTACGCACACACAAAAACAGTTCGCGGAAGTATGGCGACGTAAAGTGCGTGCGTGCACGATTCCAGGTTGAAAGGAGCTTGCGCCAGCAGAAGGTCGTTAGGGCGACTAGTAAGCCATTATGGTATGAGTCAGAGCTCTCTAGACCGCTATGCGCCTTCCGAAGCCAGTCTCTGCTAGTACCAATACTGCCTTTTTTTCCGCGACCACTTCTACTACTACTACCATAATTTGTCGAAATGAAAGGATATTCCGGTCTCATTACCCAGCTATTTATACAGTTATAAGAATACTACGCTGAGCAGAAGGGAGACATCCCGTAACCTTCGAGTAAGAGTTGGTTACTGTTGTAAGTAAAAAAGAAGGAAGATCTTCGGAAAATCGAGTTTTACTCGTTAATTTTCGAACAGGTATCACTTGTTCATCATCAGACTGAATGAAAAGTGAGGGCTGGGAATTTCGCACTAGAGGTTTTGGGGGCAGAGGTTACAACGAACGGGGTGGGATTAGGCGGGAGGGTTATGATGGCGTGACTCCTGCGGCGATAGGTTGTGCTGGTGAGGGGAGGGAGGTTTTAACGTTTGCATTGTGGGCCGCTTGTAGTAAGTTTAAAGTTAGCTTGAGAAAAGTATAGTGTTATGACCTTTCTACATACAGGCATGATAGAAACTGGGATTATTATTTATTAATGTTTCAGAGTTGCGAAAATTCCCATCAGAGAATTCAGAAGTCTAGGTTGGCGTGAATACGTGTACCTTTGACAAATTCTCATCAGGCCTTACATTTATATGGAGACTGGTTGCAAGTTCAAACGGAATCGTCTTTACGAACAAGTGAGTCGTCAAAATGTGGCTAGGGTTTATGAGCGAAGGCTGGTTGTGAGGGTAAGATTTGATGAAGCAGTCTAGGGGAGGAGGAGACGTGGGGATTTATTATCCCTTTCCATCCTTTCTAATCATCTGCTTTGTTTGTCTGCATTTGTGATCATGAGGTCATATCTACAGTACACTGCTACCTTTTTAAATGCACGAAAACAAGTTATTTTAACTACAAAATATCACCATCCCACTATTTGTCAAATGCGGCCAATCTGTCGCATATGCAATTCACCAACAACACCAACATCGCAATTCTTCGTAGGATGACAACAGGAAGAAAAAATCGTGTGCAGAAGTTGAAAGCTGATCTGTCTCCAAAGTTGATGTGAATGTCGTGAAAAACTTGACTTGTGAGTATTGCATGACCTTTTACCGTTGACCTTTTAAAATGACCCTTTATTTACCTTTCCATCTGCTCTCCGTGAATGGAGCCATTTTTGCTGAAAATTCAGGTTTTTAAAATCTTCAATATGGCATTTTTCTTCTTCTTTCTTTGATTCTTTCAAAATGCCGTTAATTGACTGTGGGGCTTATAGGAAGTTCTTTTGTGCACCCAATGCGGGCTTCAGCAGCCTGGTACCGGTCGCATCTGCTGTTGCTAGCAGGCGCTGTCCCAGGGACTTCCGATAATTTGGTGTGACCATACCCTCACAACCAGCCTTCGCTTATCGACCTTATCCCCATTCCCACGGCTCACTTGTCCAAAAAAGCCAATACGTTTGAACTTGCACCCACTTTCCGCATTAATGTTTCGTTAACCCATATGTTTATTACTTGACCCGATATATTTTTCGACTGCATAGTAGAGGCCGATTACCTACGAGCACATATAAGTTCTCATACGGGGTGCGCAGTCTCCTATCACTTGAAATTAAATAAGGCGCGGTGTTGGAGTAAGTGGCCAACGCTGGATTTTGTGTCTTGTTTATGTTGACTCTGTCATGACACCGAGGTGGATGCGTGAAGGTTTAGGGTGCGGTAGATGGTGCACAACGTTATTATATTCACTTAAAACTAGGCCTCTACCCCCAAGTCAACTCTCCCTGCACCAACGTGTGTAGAGAATATGGTGAGCATCCTCGAAATCGAGGGTCAAACTGCTGCTGATCCGGGCATGATTGTGTCAGCACACGGCAAGGCCAATTGATTCGTCGTCAGACGCGTCCAATCAGAGCATGCCGATAGACAGAAAGACAGCCGAAAAAAGAGTTCACGGAAAACGAATGCTCGCGGAAGTGTAAATTTTGGCGAAGTAAATTGCGTGCGTGATTTCAGATTGAAAAGAGTGTGCGCCGGCAGAGGATCGTTGAGGCGAGTAGTAGGCCATTGGGATATGAGTCAGAGGTCTCGAGACCACCCTGGGGCTCCCGAAGGAAGAATCTCCTTGCACGGCTATTTCTACAATCATGAAAGGGTATTCCAGCGTAATCTGTCTGAACCCGCTGGTCGGCGGCCTCTGTACAGAGGCAGCACGCCCGCCAAAAGCGTCCCCAGGGTAACGCGTGGTTTCAAAAGTTCACTTCAGGTAAGCATGAGGAAGCTGGTGGGTGCATATTCCTTTCTGATATGGTAATTGCAAATAAAGGATCCACGTCTCATAAACCAGCTACTGATAAAGTTATTGGAAAACCCATATTAACATGCTTATTTAATTCTGGAGCAGGTTTACGTTCTGTAAACTCCAATCGATAACTAGATATTGTAGTAAGTCATAAGAAAGCCTGGAAATGACTTTTGCTACGACCTTGCTTCATAAACGCATGATAGAAACCGTGGCTATTATTAGCTAACGTTTCAGCGGGCTTTTGAAATTGAGCCGAAATTAGTTTCTGCCTCCATTGGCATTTTAATGTTCACACGGCCGGTGTGGCACGCCTTCTCACGGAGGTGCCCGCGACACCGACAGCGCTCCAAACGAATGCCAACGGCCGATCGATCCACCACCTGGCGAGGGGAGGCTGGCGAGAAAGCTGACGCCGCATCAATCAGGCTAATGGCGCAGGGAACAAAGGGGACGCGGACCCACCATTGTTCGGTAAAAAAACGTCGAAGGCCAACAGTGGCAACCAGGCAGGCGAATGCACGTACAATGAGTACGGGCATAGCACGAGGCTGGCGGCAAGGTGAATGCACTCAAAGCCCACGGAAGAGTAAACACGGCAATCTGACGATGTAAATAAATGTGCTTTTGAAATTTCAGTCCACGAAGTTGTCCCCTCTTCTTCTTTCTCTTCGCGAGACGGTGCACACAATATGATGTTTTGACCTAAAATCTTCGCGCTTGTTCTTATATATACATCAGTTGGTCGAGTACAGACATTACAAACCAACTTTTATTCTTCATTCTTCACATGGATTTTAACACTGAGGTCATCAGTGCACAACGCTAGGCCGATCTGAAGGTAATTCAATTTAACCTACATTTTGCAACATGTCCATGGACATTTGTCCACGGTGAATGTAGGACGTCTTTTTTGAAAAATTTGGAATAACGTTCTAAAAATAAAGCATTTATTTTTAATTTCTCTGTCTCTCAAAACCATAAGTTTACAATTTGCTCTGATATAACTTGGCACTGCATACTAGCGGCCGATTTTCTACGAGCAGATTTAAGTGCGCGGTATATTTAAACGATAACATGTTCCGATTCTGTGTTAGTCAAGTGCCCTTTAACATAGAATCACTGGACGGATATCCGGCGGTTACTACACTCAAGTTAGAGGTCATTGCTAAGAAATCATTCCCAGCCAGGGTGTACATGTGGTTTATCCGGCGGAAAGCCTAATAAAAACTGAATCAAGCACGGTGTTCTGGCCTGTATTAGAGAAAGCGACCAACGCTGGATCCCATCTTAGTCATCTTGACTTTCTGATGACACCGGCTCCGACAGGTGACACTGGAGAGTTCAGTAGATGGTGCGCAACGTCCTTATTTCCTTTAAACGAACCTCTGCCCCAAGTCAACTTCCCCTGTACCACCGTGTTTAGAACATACAGTGGGCATAATCAAAATCTGCGGATGAACGGTCGTTGCTAAGGGCACAGTTACGCCAGAAAGCGGCAAGGTGAATTGATTCGTCGTCAGACGCGTGCAATCACAGCGCAGCGCTAAAGAAACTAGTTTTCTGAAGAGGCGGAGAAGAAAAACACTCGATCACTGGGACAATAAGGTTATTTGCATGACGTTTTGACATATATCGCGGATTCATTATCATCAGAGACATGAGTAGCAGAAACAGGTCTAGTTTCCTCTCGCCCACAGTCTTGCGAAAGCCTTAACTCCGGCGAATTAAATGCGTTCGCGATGCCGGGTTGAAAGGAGTATACGCGTGGATACAAGTCCGATTATGGGATCAGCAAGTCACTTTAGCTAGGCTAAGGTATAAACCAGAGCTCTTAAGACCGCTGGCTACCGCCACAATAAAAAGGAAGTCTGGGCTATACGAGGTTATTATGTGCGCACAGGACCGGCCTTCGTAACCTGACGACAGCCACTTCTGCTGTTACTAGTATGCGCTAGGTTTTGCTGGCTTGCCCGGAATCAACAACAACATGTGTAAGATTGACGCTTTATTTGCTCCTATCTTCGCCTTTTCCCAGCCACGCCGGGAGAGCTTTTCGCATTCCTTTGATTAGGCGCCGACGCTTGTAATAAATTTACGAGCTGCACAAGAATAGTTTAAGGAAAAACAATTTTTCTTCAATGCCTACCTATCCTTAACGCCTTCGAATAAATAGAATTGGTAGTTAATACTATTCTTACCTTATCCTAAAGGGCAAGGTTTTGAGACAGCTTTATTTCTCCGGCGTTTTTCCGCCAACACTTTTTGAAACGGGACTTTAAGTAACAGGGTTGATCTTATGGTAGTCAGCGTTGTGCATTCCTCTGGTCACTCAGTATCAGGACGGGGGGAGCACAGCACGCTAGATGTCTGCTGTAGGCAGCGATACTTTACGAGGCTCTCATGTGCATACAGGAGCGGCTTTCCTTACTATAAAGCTACCACTTCTGTTGTCACTAATATGCGGTTGTATATAAGCCTAGGAAGCTTACAATCACACGAATAGCTTCGTCGGGTTGCCCAGCACTAGCAAAAAATGCCAAACAAAATCTAAATATGCTATCAACCTCGCTTTCTGCTACCTGTGCGAGGAGGTGTTTTAGTATTCCTTTGGCTAGAAGCCGACGCTTGTGATCTATATAACCACTGCTCTGGAACAGTTGGAAGAATACATGGTTATCTTAAATGGTTATCTATACTTACCCTCTTCTTCTAAATAGGGTTGTTAATTAATAAGATCGTTGCCGGCAATGCTATCTGCCTATATTATCAGCTGTTACGGTTGTCATGGCCTCTGGCGAAGCCCAAGGCAAAACGGGACATATTTATATAGAACGCGGCCGGCGAAATTTCAATAGAAAGGGTAAATATCCCCGACCTAAATTGGCTAGACAAGTAGCCCATGAATCAATGGTTAGGGCGTTAGACTCTGATCAAAAGGTTGCAAGTTTAGGACATGGTTAGAGCACTATTTGGGTCTGGGCATGACTGGCTGACGACAGTAAGTAGACCAGAAACGGGCATTCTAGTCTCCCTTATATTTGCCGGCAATATTATTAGTTAAAACAATTCCCACCCTTGCTGTTGAGCGGGCTTGTAAGGCAACTTGACTTCTAAGAATTTCATTTACCACATCCCATTGAAAAGGGACCTTAAGTAACAGATTTTTTCTCTCGGAAGCCAGTGTAGTGGGTTTTTCTGGTCACTCGATACATTTTTCGCAGAAATGGTGGCAAACCCAGGTGAGGATAATCACAAATTGTGTCTACATCTTGCGCTTATAGACTCTTTTATAAACTTCTTTGCAACGGAAGTGGCCAACCAGTGTTGCCATGAAATGCAGCGCCCTTTAGGCGTGAGACGGATGGGCAAAAATGCCCTACTCTGCCTTATCCAATGCCTATCCCCTGAGGTTTGACCTCACAGTTGCTTCTGCCTAACTATAAACAGCTGCATCAGTGGCCCCTGTCCTTCCGCAGCCTCCTGGCAAAACGATCAATCTGACTAACGGGCGTTCCGCCAAGCAGGGCGACCCTCACATTTGACATCAGTTTAACAACACACAAGAATGCACGCACGCACGCACGTACACGTGTGGCTTCCTAATCACAGATTCTCAAGTGCCATTTCAACATGCCACCTCGCGGCCACCTAACAGGGAGCTTCTACAGTTGATATCGCCTTCCGAAAATTACAGTACACCAATTAAAAACCGCTTGAACTGGCTTCATAGTCATTTAGACGCAGCTGTCATCATCACATCACACACATTCTCGTGCACGACTGGACGCGGTCAACACCAGCCCTGGTTTCGCCAGCGGCCACAGCTGCTTGAGACAACCACGTAGGGTTCTATACCCAATAAAGACCTTATTCCCGTGACTCCTGCCTTTTAACTCCAACCTGCATTTTGATCTGATGATTGTAGTGATCTGAGTATAGCCACTGCTTAGACCGCCACATGTGCACAAATATGGCAATCGCTGTGCTGGTTGCGTGCACCCTGTGACCTCAACGGCGGCAAGTCCGCTCTTCATGTCACAGGCCGACTACAATAAGTGGAATGCAAATTTATGCGGCGGTTTTCTGACCTGATAATTTAATGGCCTATGCATTCTATTCCTTAATGTGGCCATGGTGGTTTATTAAATTAGGTGGTCGTCAATGTGGAAACGCAATATCTTTGACGGGTATTTAGAGAAAATTGCTGTCTGCGCAACTGAGAAAATCGGTGCATGTTCAAACGGGACGGGCAACAAAATCGCGCCGATCCCACATTTGGCAAGTGATTCTGTATGAAAAAAGGTCTCGGAAGCCATCGGTCATCTTTTCGGACAACTTGGAGTTGGAGTCGCATACGTTCCAAAGGCAATCATAGGACGTTCGATACTGAAATCAAAATACCCACTGCCCCAGAAAGAAAGATCTGAAGTCATTTATAGGATCCGGTGTAGTTTCGGGAAAAGCAAGGGCAACCGTAGCTTATGTAGTCCAATCATTAATTCCTACTCCCAGCATGTTGTTCTACGAAAACGTGGGTTTTAGGGTTTTCTAGATGGGGAATTAGGACACGTGGTGGAATAAACTTTATAAACTGTTAAATGCATTATAATTTTACTGAATTTAGAAAAGTGGTTAATGTAGTTTTTTTGATTTTCCTAATCTGTGTTATCGTTTAACTTATTGCGGGAAAACCCCAATTATCAAATTGCGGGTTTCTTGTAATTCCCGAGAACATAAAATGGTGGTAAGAAGTTCGTATACTTTAATTAACCTAAGGTCCTACATACAATTCTGGAGTTAGATTAGTATAGACCGCAGCGCAATGCGCCGCATACACCTTTAATTTACACAGGGAACAACTAAATTCCAGCGGTCGCGGGAAACATCTTCGACTCAAACTTTCAATTTATACTTCTTAAAATTTTTTCTCTACCTAAAGGAACTATGTTGGAGAAAATAGAAGAAGTCTCAAGACGTGAATTGCAGAACACGCGGTAGCAGTGTCGAGAAACAATGCCAATTCTCATGTTGCAGATCCTTCAACGAGCTATGGGCACACATTACCATTTAGTGAGGCTGAAATTGTTCGCAAGAGGGAACAATCGTGCGAGTCATCAGTTATTTCATAAAAAGTTTACGAGCTCCCATTCTTGACAAAAAGTGCAGCGATCTGCCCCTCCCACACTCGGTGCTAAGGCTCACTTTTGTCAAATCAATTGGTGACTTGGGGGACGCATAGATAAACGCGCTGCCTAATGCCCACACCAGAGTATTAAGTGGCCGAGCAATCATCATGCACACTAACAGGTCACGTCCTACACACCTGTAGCGGGGCATGCCTGCCTGACTAGCTCGCGTCGAAGTGCACTTTCCCAAACGCTCACCGATGTGCTTTCTCGACGTCTCGGTCAGCCAATCATAGTTCTCGCATCCATGAAGCGACGAATGAGGAGCTTGCACGCGTGCCCGACACACGTTGCCTCTCTCCCCAAAATCTCCAGGCCGACCTACCCAATGAAAAATCTCCCTCTATCTGTCATCTGGCCCAACTACTCTAAGACCTCACTTGAGCCCGGTCAACCTACTGATCGGACGTATCTCTCTCAAGTCAATCTATTCTCCTCTTCCGTTGTGTACACAATAAACTCTTCCAACTATTGTGGCCTTCACCGACTTCTCTTCTGCACTAAGTAACCATGGTCTGAAGATCGCAGTTGCACGGTTAGACTCACTTAACCCCCTGCGATATTGGTGACTTTCCGACGTGAGATGAACAATCAACTTCTGATCTGGCTGAGCTCAATCATCATCAAACCTCCCTCGCCTTCAATTGAATTTCTCCTGTGTCATCTGATGTGACCGCGATATGGAGACTTTCTGCACCGACATCTTGTCGTGAAGCGATGTCGAGATCTTCAACCGCTCACAACTTCTGATGTGGCCGGCCTTCCCTGCGTAGTTGCCGACTTCCCGACCTGTTCCAACGCAGTTCCCTGCGTATTTGGCGATTTATGGAAATGTCCCTACGTATTTGGTGATTGGCATTCGCGACTTACTGCCCAGGTCATGGTTACTTCCCAATCCAACATAGATATCCCCTTATGAGTGTCAGCACCCAGATCTTCTTCTCAATCTCCACCCTTCCTTCTACTGCCAACGATTCTTCTGGTTCAACTCATACTAATACGGCATACTGATTTGATGTTGAAGTTCAACCCGGCCAACCAGGCTCTCTCCCTCGTAGTTGAGATGCCCAATCTCCTACGATATGCCGATGCACGCGTAGTCGAGAAATTTCCTCCTACCGCAGACCCAGTTGCCCACGCGGACGCGAGATGACCTTTCGTCCTCCCAAGCGGCACTGGCGGCACTAACCCGCCTCTCGCAACCTCATCTTGGTACGTATCTCCCTCACTTAACTTAACTATTCTTCCTCCACTCGGATTCTTTCAGTTTCCTCGTTACGGTCTCCGGGGGGAGTGCTGTAGCGGGTCGTGCCTGCCTGACTAGCTCGCTTCGAAGTGCATTTTCCCAAACGCTCACTTTCTCGACGTCTCGATCAGCCAATCATAGTTCTTGCATCTATGAGGCGAGGAATGAGGAGCTTGCACGCGTGTCCGATGCAAGTTGCCTCTCTGCCCAAAATATCCAGGCCGACCTACCCAATGAAAGATCTCCCTCTATCTGTCCTCTGGCCCGACTACTCTAAGACGGGACTTGGGACCCGGTCAACCTACTGATCGGACGTATCTCTCCCAAGTCAATCTATTCTCCTCTTCCGTTGTGTACACAATAAACTCTTCCATCTACTCTGGCCTTTAAATACTTCTCTCCTCAGCACTAAGTAACCATGGTCTGAAGATCGCAGTTGCACGGTTAGACTCACTTAACCCCCTGCGATACACCCACCATCAGGCAAGTAGTGCATTAGCAGGCAAATTCTATCGATAAAGGGGGAGCCGTAAATGGTCGTAGGTATGCAGTAGACTAACGACTGTATAATCTAAATACTGTACTTACTGGATTCCCGTGTCTGCTATCGTCTCTGATGATAAATCCGCGATGGACTTTGAAGTCAGGTGAATAAAATTACTTTTCCCAGCTCTCGCAACCGTTCCTTTACAAGATCTTGCTAAGACGCGCATTTTAGCTTGCATTGGATACGCGCACATTCACCCTTCTGGCATATTTAGAATTGTAGTTCAGCAGGTGTGTGGTACTTGCAGACACGCACACTGGTGGCCAATCAACGCGTTTTTTTTCAGGTCATTGATTTTCCTCTTTGGAATCAGAGCACCGTAGATGTCGCGAAAATCTTTTGTACTTAAGTAACTTGTCAAACAAGTCATCCTGGGGTTCTCAACACGGCAACTTTATATCGCGTATATTTTTCGCAACCATCGAATTATCTGCTCATGAGCGACATTCCTCCATGAGTCCAAAATAAAGATCTCATAAACACACGACGCCTGATTCACACAATGCACTCGATCGCAGTTTCAAGTTGTTTAGCTCGCTCTGGACACTGCTTTCTGATGAGGAAAAAAAGGGAGAAATAGATATCACTGATTAATCAACCTTTCAGATAGGCTGTCACAGTGACGTAGCTTAGCGTGTTTCCAGCTGGTGGATGGTTAGAAATTCGGTCGACCCATCATCCGTTACGTTATGCTATGGCAATTCCAATCATTCAATGAGTGGTTTTCGGTTCATGTGCGTCTCGAGGCATTGACAGAGACGTTTGAGCTCCTCTTTCATTGGTCAGCCCTGGCCATTTTAATCGCAAACGGCTACAAATACAGCATTTGTCCGCGAAGTTAGAGAGGGAGATAGAGGGGTTGCGAAACCCTCGGTGCAAAATCCTCCTTTGTTTCTTTTTCTTTCTTTCTGTCTTCCTCTCAATCTGGCACCGTTTCCCGTTAATGTGAACTTAGTACACAAGCATTCCGCTTTCCAATTATTTAATCAACACTTAGGGTCAACCCTTCGGTGAGCCCTGAAGCACACACAGGCTAACACAGACAGATTCAAGAACTCAAGTTAGGCGAGCGAACGTTTTTCGATTATTCATTCTAGCTTGAAGCCAGACCGTGAGGCGTCAGTCTGTCAGTCTCTTGTGAGCCAGCCAAATATGTGCCAGGGCCTCATCTTACACGAACCAAATTCCACTCACTCAGTTGTTTTAAATTCCATTAGGCCACGCCACACAAGCTGGATCTGAGGTTCAAAGGTACCCCTCTAACCTACGACATGAGAACTCAAACACGAACATGAGTAATGAGACTATTTCGTATTGAATCAACCTTACCATTTTACTCTCTCTCTCTCTCCTAACAACCCTATCTCTCTATATGAAATCCCGACTAAGCCCTGTTAAATAATCTGAAAATGATATTGAGTGCATTGGCTGACAGTACGTTACATTCCTGCGGGTGCCTGGCTTTATCTTTGCTCTGAAGAGATAAAGTCGCCCCCCCCCACCGCGACCAGCGTTCATGAATTGGTGTCTTTTCATTCTATCGAAAATGTTGCAGATAGCTTCAGATATTAGTTAGTTTTTGATTCATTTTGCCACTGAGAAAATTCACACTCAGAAGAAGTCCTTTGGTATGTAAAATGGTGTTTGGTGGTTGATAGGCTTGCTTTCTTTTGTTGCTGTGTCACCCTATCGATACAAAAGGTCGTGCTTGTCTTCCCCAAGTTTGACA
>JAYGXS010000002.1:97362716-97458573 GCA_036362985.1 Ligula intestinalis | reverse complement strand
AAAAAAACTCTTGTTCCAGTGAATGCCTCCTCTTCTTCCCAGTAGTAATCGTTTCTTTTTTAAAATAGTGTGTGTGCCAGTTAATAGGCTTGTTTTCTTCATTCCAGGCGCCGCTTTCTAGATAGAAACGCTTATTTTTACTCACAGGGTTTGATAAAACAGTCTTTGGGAGTCATGGGAGTTTATCTTACCACAACTAACAGTTTGTCAACAAAGCAGGACTTAATCTAGCACTGCCTAATAGGAAACGCTGGCGGCTTGCGTGCGAAGGGCTTTATAGTAGAAAGGCAGATTGGTGGAAGAGAGAGAGAGCGAGAGAGAGAGCGAGAGAGAAAAAAGCAGTAGAAAGGAAAAATAATCTTGCAAAAAACGGCCTCACTGTCCTCGCGAACATTACGTTCCCGCAACATGCAGTCGTATGCGCGGTCAAAATGACCAGAGCTGGTTATTTACGCCTGAACTGGCAAGGCGTCTCTTAGTTTTTGGTGATTCAGCCAGATACGCGCGCCCATCCCCTTGGTTAACAAAAACCAAAGTCCATTCACTAGGTAGTTAGAAGTGTCGCGCAAAGACCCGGAAAATGCGCGATGCGTGCGGAACACAGGCTATGTCATGCACCTGAGCGTAGTTGCGGGTTGATTAGCACGGCCTAGCCACTGCCCCCTGATGAATTCGTTGTTGGGAAATTGCAATGCCCTAAATGATGTGAGTTAGCGATCTGTGGGGTAATTAGAAATTCGCCCGACATTTCCGCGTTGGCGTGACATCACGGCATTTCCAACCAATGAGTGAGTGGATTTTGTTTCGTTTGGACAGCAACAGTTTGGGAAAAAAAGGTATCGCCACTGCACTGTGGATGCTTTATTCGTGCGGAACAGAGTTTGTCCGAGAAAAGGGAGAGCTGAAAGCGAGAGCTTGGAACTGCTACCGCAAAGAGAATTTCTGTTTCCTTTTTCTTCTCTTTTTTTCTTCTATTCTTCTCTCACTTTGGTACTTTTTCCCGCTATACTGAAGTTGATGCACAAGCATCCACCGTTTCAACCAGTTCCTCAGCTTTCAAGGACAAACCATCGATGAATCCTGACACACACATGCACAAATTAAGCAAATTCGCAAAGACTCACGTTTAATGGGCTAGAGTTTTGATACTCAGTGCACAAGAACTGTTTCGACAGCGTCAAAAGAAAGCTTGCCCAAAGACAAGTACACAATATTTAAACATTTCAAGTCATTCTAAGCGCCCTTGGAAGCAAACTGCAGCATAAATAATGGACCCTGAAGCACCCCTGCAATTGTCGACCTGTCCGCACATAGAGGTTGGCCATGGGGATGGGGATGACTCTCTGTCATTAGACTAAAGGGAGCAGGATGAGAGTCATATTTTATGCCGGCCAAAATACTCGAGGTTATTTTCAGATTATTTAACGGGTCAAGTTACTGATTCATGGTGAGACAGGGTGTCAAAACGTTGGAGGTTTGAGTTCATGCACACTTTTATAATAACTCAATATTGCCTTTGAATTGTCATGTTGTGGCTTGGAGAATAACTAACTGTCGTATACTCGTTGATTAAAGTTCGCCGATCGATAAGGAAATTCACTCGTCTGGCTCTGCCTTGGGACTCATTATCGAGCCCCAAGGTAGCCGCATATTGGCTCGTAGTCTTAGGAGATAGCAATGCCAGCATAAGCAAGGGAAAGTAAAATGGTCACTCATCAGCCAGTCACAGAGCGTGACGATTGAGTTCAATTAGCGATCGGGTATCAATATCTCCCGATCGCGAGTTCGAGCCTCGAATGGTGAACCATTTGGGACTAGTTATGACTGTCTGACGACAGTTAAGAAGCTAGAAATGGCCATTTCAGTCTCTCTGAGCAACGCTGTCTACCTGTGGGATGATTTTACCGTTTGAACTGAGATTCAAAGCCTGTGACGTGGCATCATGCCATTTCCAACTACTAAGCGGCTGCAGTTTGGTTCATGTGAGCCGAAGGATTGACGGTCGTGTGGTTGGCACACGCCTTGCCAATTCCTGTGCAAAAGGCCATCTCCGGACATTTTAATCGTGTACTGCTACTAAGGCCTACTTTGCGCAAGGAGAGGGAGGCTTTTGGTGTACAATTCTTTCGATCTTTTTGCTTCTCTTCCTTTCCCTCTTCCAGCTCTCCCAACAAAAGCACTTTACACGCAATCCGCCATCCTATCCTATGAAGGCGGTGCTAGAGTGAGTCATGTTATATGGACAAACTTCCTGCATAAGCGTACAGTTTCAGTCACTTTAATTATGTACTGTTATGGGAACCTAATTCATATGAGTAGTGTGAAAGGGAGCGAGAAATTGGGACTGTTCGTGCAAAAGTGCATTTTTTCCTCGCTTTCTTTCTCCCTCAGTCTGGCAGAACATCGTGCACAAGCATCAACCGTTCCAACGAGTTCCTTAACCTTTAAGGACAAACTGTCGGTAAGCCCTGAAACGCACAAACACACGCGTTATGTAGATTCCGTAAGACGCACTTTTAAAGGACAGGTCTTTTTTAGCCTGCGTGAACAGAGGCCGATTCGTTGGTGATGATAAGAGGAGGCTTGCCTTAAGACTAGTTAACATTATTTAAGCACGTAAAGCTAATGTAAACGCCCTCAGTGGTGCAGAAAAAATGCGCGTCTGAAGCATTCCAGCAATTTTTGAACTGTCTGCTTATAGAGGATGCTGGCGGAGGACGGGTAACTCTATCTCATCAGAAAAAATCGAGAGCCAGGAACGTGCAGGCAGGAGGCACACGTAATGCAATCAAATACACGCGGGATCATTTTCCGATTTTATTGACTCGTGGCCTCGGTGGAAGTCTAACCCAGACAGAGACCGAGGCGTCGAGTTTTTTAAAAATTGGGTCAACTAAATTAAACAAATCTCCCAAACTCCTCCAACATATGAGTCAGCCTGTTGGTCACTCTGGTGGATTCTAGATGATTGTTCAGGAAATTCTGCCCAGGCAGTCAGCTGGCTGTTCCCTGATGGTGGATTTTATACGAGCTGTAAGTTGGGCGGGTGAATTCACGGCGCACGGCGTGCCTCGCAGCTCAGTGGTAGAGTGGTGGCTGCACAAATGCCTTCCTTGCTGTGTGGGTCTGACTCATGTCAAGACTAATCCCTCCCCCAACATTTTAAGATTATTTAATGGGACCCAACCGATCCTAAACGATGCGACAAGGTGTCAGAAAGAGAGGGAGCCAGTTTGATTCATTGCATACCTTTCTGATTACTAAATTTAGCCTTTAAACCGTCATTTCGTAGCTAAGAGACTGACCAACTGTGGGACGGTTCGACTTTGGAAGTGAGATCCAGGTCACGTAACGTTGCATTACTGCATTTCCAGGCAACCTCCGGTCATTTTCACTGTGCATACTAATGCAACCTAATTTTCGCGAGGACAGTAAAGCCCTTGTTGCGAAATTCACTTTCTCTTTCTCTCTCACTTTAAACGCAAACTGCCCACTCTTCCTATAAGGCAATACTAGATTTAGTCCTGTTTTATGGTCAAACTGTGAGTTGTCGCCAGATAAACTCTCCAGAAATATTCGTAAAAAGTTTGCTTCCGAAAGACTGCTTCATCAAGCTCTGTGCGAGAAAATAAGCATTTCCATCGAAAAAGTGACACCGCAGACGGAGAAAGCAAGCCTATCAACTAGCATACACCCTTTTTTAAAAACGCTTCCCGACTGTGTGAGTTCGACTCCCATCGAGGCCGCCAGTTTTTTCACAAAGTTGCCAACTGACCCGGTCCTACCTGATGAGGCAAACCGTCAGAGAGATATAGGTAGGTTGATTCATTGCGAACTTTTATGATTACTCAATGTGGCTTTTGGGGTGTCATGTCGTGGCCCAGGAAATTATCAACTGTGGGGTGATTCGAACATTTGCAGTGAGATCCAGGTCGCGTGACCTGGCATTATTCATTTCCACTTACTAAGTGAATGGCATTTAGTTCGCGTGTGCCGAGGGACTGACGTTAGTTTAACCGGCACACGAGAGACTTACACAAACATCTTGAAATCTCCTGCGTTAACGGCCAGTTCTGGTCATGTTGACTGTATGTATTTTTACGGTAACCAACTTTTTGCGAGAGTGCGACCGTTGTTGTAAAATTGTGTTTCATTTCTTTTTTTCTTGCTCTTTGGCCTCATATCTTCCACCTTTCTTCCTCCCCCAATACAGCACTTTTCACGCAAGCCACCAACCTTTCCTATGAGGCAGTGGTGGATTTTGGCATACTTTATTAAAAAACTGTCAGCTGTGGCCAATAAAACTTCGCACTTGAATTTGCAAAAAAAGTATCTTAACTAAGGGCTGCATCATCAAATTGGACGAAGAGAAGCGCGAGCTTTTCGATCGATAAAAAGACACAGCAACAGTCGAAAGCAAGCCTATTAAATAGCAAAGAACATTTTTCAGACCAAATGACTTCTTCTGAATTCAAACGTTCTATGTGGCAAAATTAATCTTAAATAGCGTACACCTGAAGCACTGTGCACTTTTTTTAACAGAAACCGAGACGCAACTTCATGAACGCTGGTCGCTGGGGTAGGCAAGGGGCGACGTTACGTTATCAGATTAAAGCCAGTGGCAGGAATTCGTAGAATAATAGTTAAACGTAATGCTAACCAATGTTATCAAGGTTATTTTCAGATTATTTAACAGGACATAGCCGCTGCTTCACGATGAGAGAGGGTGTCAGGAGAAAGACGTTGATTCAATACAAACATTTCTCATCAATCAATTTTGCGTTTGATTCGTCAGTTCGTGGCTTGGAGGACTACCAACGACCTTTGCAACCGGCAAGCGTGACGTAGCATAATGACATTCTTGACTTCTGAGCTCGTGGAGTTTGATTCTTGTGACTTGAGGAATTGGCACGCCTTCGGATGGCTCACTACATACCTAGAGAAATGCCTTGTCAGGTCCTGCGTATACAACTACTTCTGGTCGTTTTCATCCTGTACTGCTACTTAGTCATACTTTCTACGAGATAAGTGAGGTCGCTGGTGCAAAAGACTTCTTTCTTTCGTTTTCTTATCTGTCTTATTCTCTTTTCCCCTCTAACTACTACTTAAATGCTCTTTAGGCGCAAGCCAGCAGTTACCTTTTATGGAAAAACTGTTAGTTATGGCCAGATAAACGCCCTACGTAGATTTGTATACTTAGAATCGCTAAAATGTTATCAATCAGCATCAATATTTTTTAGACCTGAGCTAACAAGATAAAGAGTTCGTGGCTAAGTGGTTAAAGCGTTAGACATCTGATCAAATGGTCGCGAGTGAAAACCTTAGGTGGAACACCCAATGGGATTGGGTATGATTGGCTGCCGACGACTACTGAGCCTTAGCTGGCCACTCTGCTTTCTCTCGTCTTTGCCGACAATGCTATGGGATATTTCGACATGTGGAACTGAGATCAATGTTGGGTTATGTGATATTTGCAAATAAAGTTTTGTTTGCGTGAGTCGATACATTGGCACACATTTGGCTGGTTCACGAAAAACCGAGAGAAACGCCTTTTCAGTTCTTACCGAAATGGCTACTGCTGGTCATTCTGATTGTGTGGTGCTGATAGAACCTACTTTTCGCAAGTAGATTAAGGCCATTAATGTTAAAGTCTTTTTCAATTCTTCCACTGAAATTTACCTTGTGCGCAAGGTACTCCTTTTCCAACGAAGAGTTCGTCATTCTTTATGACAAATTGTTAGTTGTGGATGCATACACGCCTGAGGTCGATGAATAAAGAATGCTCTTATCAACGACAGTTCAATACATCTAAACGAAGGAGCCCAAACACTTCCGGCAACAGAAAGACATGGCAACAGAAGAAAAATTGTTTATAGCCTACCAAACGATTTATAAAAAATGAAAGGTTTTTCAATCCTTAATAGCGTTCTAAGTGCCACACAATTTGAAACACACATTTTCGATAGAAGCGCAGAGGCAAATTCCCAGAATAAGTTCCAAAAACAGAAGATTTAGTTGCTGGACCATGACACCGAGACAAATTACCGGCTATCCATCATGCCAAGAATCGACAGCGATGATGACGTCAGTTACCTTGCAATAATCTCATAGTATAAGACTCCCAGCGAAGAATACGATATCTGTTAATTAGATTAGACCTGTTAAGTGGCACGTATATGACTTTGGTTGACCATAAATCGGCCCAATCTACGACTTCGTCTGATGATGGATTCGAGCGAGACTCCAAAACGTCAGGCCAATAAAATACATGTTCCAGCGCTCATATTTTTCTCTTCTTTCATTGATTCTGCACTGTATTGATAGTTCAGCTGCCAGGTATGGCGAAGTAAGCTTCTGCTACACAAGAAGGGCGAAGGTTCGTGCGTGGAATTGTTTATGTTGCAGCAGACTTTTGATGTATCCAAGCCACACCATTTTCGTTTTAATGACAAGGCAATATACAAATTACTAGAATACTGCGCAGCTCTTCTGGCTGCAAAATGTAGACGTGCTTCTGCCTGATTGTCGCATAAAGGACATAGATCCTAACCAAATATTAACTAGGTTTCCAATTTTCGAAGAAAGTAATGAAGCCCACCTGAGTCAGTGCGAAAAAGATGCTTTTCTTCAAACTCTCCATTTCAAGAGTATGCAGCAAGTTAACTCCTAAGAAGAGGTCTTGACCAAGCCATGTCGCGAACCAACCCAGTAGTAAGAGATGAGGTAATATTCTCAAACAACGCGGTAATTCACAGGAAAGATAAGAAAAGGTTGTCAGCTCAGACAACCTTCATTTGCATCAACTCATTTACTTTCTCCTGTAGAGCAGTTATTATCGGCCAAGGGAGTCGGCACCTATCCAAAAGAATAAGGAAGCATCTCCCAGCAGGGCTGAGAGAAGATGAAGTTAGGAGCATAAAATGCATCATTTTCGCCAACATTGTTGATTCCAGACATCGCTTGGACCAAAACAAAGCCTTCTGGGTGATTTATAAGGTCCCGCCAAACTATCTAAAGTCAGTGGCCCAGCGCCCGCTAGCAACCACAGAAGCGACCGCAATGAGTTTGAGGAGGCCGGGCTTGTGTGTACAAAAGAATTTCCTGCAAGCTCCGCTCCAGCCATGGCCCACAGTCATTTAGCTGTATGCACTCTTTCACGCTTTATTTGTCTCCCTCCCTCGTCCCCGGGACTGTCTCCACCAAACCCTACCCTCATAACTAGCCTTCTCTTATCGATCCTTCCACCCTATCCCCACGACTCACTTGTACGGAGAGACGAGCATTTTTCAACTTGTACCCCAGCCCAATATAAACGTACTGGCCCGATAAGAATTTATCGAAAAGCTACGTAGGCTGGTCAACTACCCTTCTGAATTCTCTGATGGGAATTTTTGCACTCATAATAAATAAGGTTTCTGTCAAGCCTTCCTAAAAGCAGTAATACAGTTTGCATGTGCGTGATGGGAATTCTTGCAAATTTAAATTTGTGATTGTGTCGTCCGCACGCTGGATAGTCTTGAACTTCGCTAACGAAGAAAAGATTGCAAGGTTAGGTTTTACAAAAGGTATTTGCTGGGTATCCTGAGAGGCTCATCACAAAGAATACGGTGGCGATAGAAATAACCGCCCAACATACACCCACTATGGAAAAAAAGACGCTATTCTTCAAAGTCTCTCCTTCAAGGGGATGTGGCAATTTAACTCCCACGAAAATCCCTTGGCTAAGCTGCGTCACGGACCATCGCAGTAGCGAGAGTTCGAGTATTCTTCTCAACCAATCCGGTCCTGTACGGCGAATTTACATATAGGTTGCCAGCTTAGATCACCTCCATGTAAGTCTACTCATTTACTTGCTCCCGTGGAGTAAGTTATATCGGCCGCACGAGTCAGCGCTCATCCAAAAGAATAAGAGTAAACCTTCCGACACGGCTTTAAATCGGGATGTCAGGAATGCGGATAGCGCTATTCTTGCACATTTTTACTATTCAACCTTCTAAGATCTGGAAGTTGAGAACATCAGATAAGTCCTACGAAGCAAATACGAGGAGAATTGCCTCAGACACGTCTCAGGAATTCACGTTGGCGGAACAATTAATTTAAAAAACGGACGCCAATATTGTTAATACTGGACATCGCGTGCACCAAAACAAAGCCTTCTGGCTGATTTTTAAGGTCCGACCAACCCCTCCAAGGTTTCTGGGCCAGCGCGTGCTAGCAACCACAGGAGCGACCACTTTCAGGTGGAGGAAGCCCCATTTGTGTGTATAAGAGAACCTCCCGCAAGCTGCGTGTCTAGCACGACCCATAGTCGCTGAGTTGCATACACTCGTCTGCGGTCTCTTTTTGTCTCTCCCTCTCATCCCCTAGACCGGTGCCACTAAACCCTCCCGCCGAGTAAACAGCCTTCTCTAATCAAACCCTCCACCCTTTTCCCAAGACTCACTTTTACGAAGAGACGAGCATGTTTTAACGCGTGCCTCGTTCCAATGTAAATGCACTGGTCCGATAAAAAAGCTTATGTATCCTCGCCAATTCTAAAGCCTATATATGCTCGCCAACTATCACTCTGAATTCTCTGATGGCGATTTTGGTAAACACAAGGTCCCCGTCAAGCCTTCCTAAAATCCTTAATAAATTTACCACCCGCGTGAAATAAAAACCAAAATTATTCATTTAAATAGGATGGGCAATTTACTTGAAAAGCTAATCAAGTAAGTACGTTTTTTATAAACAAAGGATATTCAAGGAACGGAGTGAATGCTTCATGAGCATTCGATATGCGTTCGTAGTTTTAGATGTGCTTCCCAGAAATTTTCTTAAATGGACAGGTTTTTGACAGAGCTCTTTGCGCGGAATTTTAAAACGAAGTTACCACTTCTTGTGCTTTCCATTTTACTGTAAATTTCTTATATATATGCACATTGATTCACCTATAAGCTATTATGAACCGATTTTTACACCTTCTTGTTTATTCGGCCTAAACAATGGCGTCATAAGTGCACGGCATTGGTATCGCCTTGAAAGAAGTCCAATTTTCGCTAAATGTTGTACCTCATTCAAGGACCATTCATCATGGTGTTGGGAATTACAGTTTTCAGCCATTTTGCATTGTTTATGATCCCCCGGTGTTATTAGCTTTGTGTTGCTTATTTTGTTTACGGTACATGGGGCCGTGTTTTGGTGATAGTTATGGAATGGCATTTTTAAATAAAAACGTATACCACACCCTTGTAGATACTGATGTTACTTGGGCACAATGTAAAACTTTCTGGTTTTATATTTCAATGAGGTAATAAGCGCGCGACGCTAGCACAATTTAGAAGGAAGTTCAACTTTGCTTAACTTTCGCAGCTTATTCATGGACAATTCTTAATAATGTTGTCTTTAACCACTATGCATTGTTTTATCATTGAGTTGGTTTTATTTTGTTAGTGGGGCTAATTTTTTCCACGGTGAATCAAATGTTGGAATAATATTTTCAAAATGAAAGCGTGGCTTATGACCTCTCAGATACTGATGTTACTTGAGCTTGAAGCCAACCTTGGTGCTTTTCTGTTATTTGACACGCACATTTTGATCGGTTTCAATTCATTACGGGATCTTACTCCAATCAATTGCGCTCTTGTACGAATTATTGAGATGGGCGTTATAGTAAATGGAAGGAAAAGTCCCACCAACCCACAATGCGGCTGCTCATTTAAACGTCTAAACTCCTACCGTCATGAAGACACTATACTCACCTCCTGCGACAAGTGTCTTCAACGCCTCGCCAGATTTTTTCTCCTCCTCAGTAAAATCATCAGGCACCAGAATGCCCTCGCCGATATCCACTGCGGAGGACTTCCGCCAGTAATGGAATATGTCCTTGATGTTGGAACTGCCAGAGAGCAGGAGAAAGTCCCTCCACTCCTCATAGTCAATCGACAGTGATCCATCCTTGTCCATCTTGCGCAACAACTTCGCAGCCTCCTTTTCGCCCACCTCGATGCCCAGCTCGCGCATTGCGGCTCTAATCTCACTCGCATCCACCTGGTTGTCCTTATTGCGGTCCAGTTGCTTAAAGGCCAGCTTCAGTTGGGTCTCCGTATCCCGCACGTAGTTCACAAACTCCTGAAAAGACATGGTCTGCTGGGTTGTATTGCCCTGTTTTCCATGCCCAACAATCCGTTTGGCGGCCTCCTGATCCATAACAGCCTGCTGGGGCTCTGATCGGATGATAGAGGCCAATTCAGTCACGCTGACCCGACCATCCTTGTCTATATCGAGTTTGCTGAATAGGGAGGCAATTCGTTCCCGATCATCCGGAGATAGTTGGGCATTGTCTGGCATTTTGGGAGACATATTTGAGCCTGCGGACAAAAGACTGAAGGTTTGGTTAGCCGCGTCCGCACACCAGCGCTATGAAAGGCGTCCAGTAACAAATCAAACTACCCATTGGTCTGTGAAGGCTGGCCAATCAGAACACAAGAACGTAGTGGCTGTCGCCTTGGCCGGTTGCCGGCACTGTGTTCTCCAATAGCGTGGGCAGCTCGACGTCAGCGTGTGATTGGCTGTTATTCGGTATTGCTATTCAATAGGGCTGTTGCCTCGACGTACGCACCAGGTGCGAGAGGATTCGGCTGTGCCAGGAGCCGGCACGTTTACGATCAAAACAAACCGTATAAGGCGCATCAAGTGGGCCACAGCGCGCGCAATCGCGGTGTGAGTTGTTGCCAGTTGCATGCAACTGGCACCTATAAGCTAAAAAAGCTGTGATTTGTCAAAAAGGGTGCCACAGAGAACCGATGACTTAGCCTCTGCTTAATATGCATACGTGAATTGGCATTCAAGTGTGTATTGTACACGTAGGCGTGGGATTGTTTAAGTCAGCCACCTCACCCACGGCCAGCTGCAGACCAGAGAAATAGAAAGAGAGAAAGAAATGACTCCCCCAAAAAGATATAAACTGAATGAGTTTCAGTGAAATGGCAGACATGATTTTCAAGGCAACGGAGGAGTATTCGATATATAACTTGTAAATTGCGGACTTTATTTTATCTTGAAACGCAACCAGCAGGTTCTTGTAAGTCGGGACCAGCAAGATAAATGCGTCGTGTTTGCTGGGGCAGTTTTGTGACAGCTGGAAGAGGCAATAACGCGAGTTTCATGCAGCAGTTCAGAAGGTGAAGATGCCATCGCTGGAAAAAGGAGTTAATGATCTTGGATCATAGGTAACCATAGAAAAGCGAGATGCATGCAAATGAATAAAATAAATTGATAAGAAATTGCGATGCAACCTACATCGTTTGAAAGGATGATTTAGTCGTAAAAATGCGAAGTCATCTTCGAAAGCCGTTCGTGTTGCAGACATTTCGGGTGGATAAGGACTCTTTTTACGTCAATGAAGAATGCTGCGGATTTCTGTCGTGTAAAAATGTGATCACACACGCAAACAGTCAATATGTCAATATAAGTAAATCTGTGAGTCCCAGAAAACAGTTCAGAAGAAAAAGATGTGACCACTGGAAAAACTTTTTTTATTTTCCTGACGTTTTGGATTCCGTCGAGAATCCGTCATCGAAAATAACCGAAGAATTTTGCGATACATGCACAGATTGCACGGTAGCCATAGTTCATAGCGGTCATCCGTGTGCGTAATATAATTAGTAGTCCCTGTTTCCACCGCTGCGGGTCGTAATAGCTACCATGAAAGGTGGGCATTCCGCTTCCGAGGCCTTTATTGCCGCGTTTTTGTGGTCAGTGTTGAATGCTATCGTGCTGGCTGTCGTCAAAGTTGTTTTAGAGTCCAAACCTTTCCATTCAACGGATTCTCTTGCTCAGGCAATGTCTCAATACGGAGTATGGGAACGGCAATTCACTTTGCTTTTACTGTCCATTTGGCTCAGATATAAGGAGCTGGCGGTTGACGCAGTTGTCACATTTTGCGAGGTTTTGAGTCTTATTAAAGTAAGAAATATGTCCGGGTCCTGACGAGTAATCTGAAATCTGGGAGTTGGCGTCTTTCTCTCTCTCTCTCCACCCCTGCAGGCTCGGCCATTCGCGTCCGCAGTAATCTCCAGGTTTTTCCAACGTTGTTGCTTTGTAGAAAACTGTACGTGATTAAGTAAACGACTCCAACCGTTGTCTGCATGACAGTGGGCATTTCAGTCTCGTATCCCGGCGTCTGATGGTTGCTTCTGGCATGTGCGCAACTCCAACTCCAAGTGGGGTGAGAAGACGGCTGACCGCTTTCGAAAAATTCTTCACGTACGGCGGCGCTCGCGAAAATCTTGGGTGTGGTTTCTTGTCTGTTCTGACTATGCACTGGTTGAAAAAATTCTGAATACAACCATTCGCTCCCAGTACCCTTCGAATATGTTGTAATGGAGCAACTTTACCTTTCAGTTAGCTGCAAAGCGTCTCAGCGCATCCTTATAGTGCTCTTAACCAGCTGCGTTTGGGGCTGATAGGGTGGTTGTTGTTGAAGTTCAGGGCTTGCATATTATGGAACATCTTATTGACATATTATTAAACACATCACACCACCGTCATTGCGGCCAACGAGGACAGTCAGGAGGGATCACTGGTTATTTTCTTCTTCCTCCATCATAAATTGAATGTCCGGGAAGACGGCGTTTAGGCACGCATTAAATATCAGCACCTGATCCCGCTCTAGTACGACGAAGTTTTCATTCACATACCGAGCTCAGAAAATTCGTACTGTGGTGTCGGAAAACCAGCGCCCCAAATCGATGGAGGACCGCCTCAGCTCTGAGTCTGGAATTGGGTGAACCCATGGGCGTGCCCTTTACCTGCTCGTAGATTGTTCTGTTGCCAGTAAAAAACGTCGTGAAAAAAAATGGGGACCAACATGGCAGTTTGGGCTTTAGTAACTATCAGAAGAAAAAGAGCGTTCACCGGAAGAGGTTTATTACAAGTCTGACGTTTCGGCTAACTAACAATATCAAATCAACGGTTTCGATGGCTTTGGCCTCGAATGGGGAGTGGTTGATTAATTCGAATCAAGTCGATTCTCTGTCCTGAAGCCGAGAGCCCACTTTCTGGTCGTTCTGGATCGCGCCTCAACGTCAGTCGCATAGAGACTGGGGATGTTGGTGTAGCTGTCGTGTCTGTCCGACACCCTCCTACCTTTTGACGCCACAGACAAGGTCACTCAGAGCTTAGGACCTCGCGTGCCAGCAGTTTTCCCGCGTGCCTCGGGCCTATGCGCAAACGGTCGGGCGACCGCCACTGCTGCTAGACGCAACTGATGCGCACCCACAACCACGCACCAAGTCTCTTCAATTTTGGCCCCATTGGCTCGAAATCAATCCGTCCAATGCGATTCCCGCTTTAGTACACTGACCTGATTTACTACGTAAGCCTCAATCCGTGGGACAAAGAAGACACTGCGGTTTCTGTCTTCAGGCATCGCTGCGACCCGACGCGACTAGGGAAGGGATGCACTAGGCCACGAGTCCAAACAATTTCCATCTACTCGCCTATCCTTCTGCAGAATACACTGTTCCTAACAATCTGGCATTCCCACCGTCTTCTCTACTCACCTAAAGGAACCATGGACCTGGGAGATCATAGATGTTAAGTTTTACTTTCTTATCCATAACAGCTGTCGATATTGGAAGTCACATTGAGAAACATAAGAGAGACCGCAATCACTATTTTTCACTTCCATACATCGACACACACCGGTCGGTTACAAGACTCACTTGTTCCGCTGTGCTGTGTGGTCCCAGTCTCGACTACGGCTGATGATTTGGCAGAATCACATTCATAACAGTCGCGAGTAATACTGAAATGACTGTTTCTGGCTTAATAGCCATCATCAGCCAGCCATATCCAACCCCAGGGGGAGTGCTAGCCGAGGCTCGAACCTGCAACCTGTCGATTAAAATTCCAAAAATGTAACAAGTGAGCGTTAATACTATCAAGTGAGGCTGACAAGAATAGAAGCCCTTGACAAGAGGTTGGTGCGTGCAACCTCGAGGGACAATAAAGCGGGTTCGAGCCTCGAGAAGTGCACAATCTGGGGTTGGGCATGGTTGGCTGATGACGGCCAATAAGGCAGAAATTCAAATGAAAAAACAGAAAAAGTATTCCGTTTTGCGCATGTTTGGCAGGGCACAAATTCTCTAAATGTTATACTCAACGGTAGAGGGAAGTTTTTGACCCCAGAACATGCTCGTTCTTATGAGGTGTTTCAAGGCGGTGCAATGTACATAAACAATCAAAACATGGAAGGCTCCAACAGAATGTCATCTTAAAAAACTTGTGGATACGAATGGAGTTACTTATGTTGTACAAAGTAAACTTTTTATCTTGAAGCCCTAAATACAGGTGCAAATGCCGATCAATTGTAAAAATTATGAAGAAGCTCCGTTTTTACAACGAGTATATATCATTTTATCAAGTCTGCATATTTTAACAAGACATGATTCTTTACCTAATAACTGACATTAGAGTGTTCATAGTGCGCGTACGCGTAGATTTATTATGTCAGCCAACTCGCCCACGTCCGGCCACCTCGAAAGTTCCCTGCTTGAAGCATGTTTTTGTGTGTGAAAGAAAAGTTTCCCCTAAAACAGCCCACGCCAAGTTAATCGAAAATAAGTTAGACGAGTTTCAGTGGGATGGCAGATATGAGTTTCAAGCCACTGAACATTTAATTGACCTGAATCATATGAATTGCAGATTCTATTTTACCCTTTAATAGGTAGGCAAAGTTTCGTATCTAAGGAAATTCGGGTCATCGTGTTAAAAGTGCAAGCGAATGTGCCAGATGCAGCCTCCATAAGCTAGTACAATGTGCTGGGCACTTGCCGGCGCAGAAACGATTGGTGGCGAAGATATGCGAATCAGCAGCAGAAAGTGTTCGCAGCGCAGTGGGCAAACGGTAAAATGAATAAATTCTAAAGCGGAAAAAACGTTATGCGATCAGGATCGCAAACATCCCTGTCAAGGTGCACCTTGCAGCGCAATAAAGTATTCGATAGGCACTCGTGTAGCGGGTCGTGCCTGCCTGACTAGCTCGCGTCGAAGTGCATTTTCCCAAACGCTCACCGATGTGCTTTCTCGACGTCTCGATCAGCCAATCATAGTTCTCGCATCTATGAGGCGACGAATGAGCAGCTTGCACGCGTGCCCGACGCAAGTTGCCTCTCTGCCCAAAATCTCCAGGCCGACCTACCCAATGAAAAATCTCCCTCTATCTGTCATCTGGCCCAACAACTCTAAGACCTCACTTGAGCCCGGTCAACCTACTGATCGGACGTATCTCTCCCAAGTCAATCTATTCTCCTCTTCCGTTGTGTACACAATAAACTCTTCCAACTATTCTGGCCTTCGCCAACTTCTCTTCTGCATTACGTAACCATGGTCTGAAGATAGCAGTTGCACGGTTAGATTCACTTAACCCCCTGCGATACTCGTAAAGGAATAACGACAAGGTTAAGCTCGACCAGAGTGGCAATTTCTGCCTTAGGCGCTGTCGTCAGGCAACTGACGACATCCATGCACTGCTTTAAATGACTAAGATTTAAAATTGAAAATGCTCTGTCACTGAACCGAGATTACACCCTTCTGTCGTTATCGATCGGGACTATAGTGGACAAGCGTTCCTCAATTGGTCTACGGGAGATGCATGTCGCAGTTTTTATGGCAAATGGATGTTGGAAGAAGTACTGAGAAAAATAAAGGGATCTGCGATTACAATTTAGGACATGCATGCTAACTAATCAGTTACAATATCGCAGGGGGTTAAGTGAGTTGAACCCAGCACCTTCGGTCTTCAGACCATGGTTTCTTAATAGGATAGTAGTCGGTGAAGGCCATAGTAGTGGGAAGAATATATTGTGTACACAAAGGAACGGAGAAACGATGGATAAAAATTCCACTTGGCGAGCCTACGACCATCAGAAGAGCCAGCCACGATCCAAGTGCGGTTTTAGCGGCAGCCATGCAAACGGCAGCGAGAACGGGCATTTTCTGGTTGACTTGAAGGTTATTGGCTAGACAAACTGCATCTACCTAGGAGAGCCTGCGTATCTTAAGCAGGCGGGAGATACCAGCCTTTGCGAATCTGTGATTGGCTGTTACAGAGGCAGCCTTCGGTGCGGGCGTACGCGGTAGCAGCTGTGGGCGTTCGGACATGCTCACCTATCTGGAGTGAGTCACCACAAGGGGACTCATTCGGTTCATTCTGTTGTCGCTGCCAATGCTACTTTTGGACTCACAGTCGAGTCCTAGTAGCAGCTGTAGAGGTGTTAAAATTGTCTCGCAATTATCAAGCCCGCATCCGAGACGGCCAAGGACAATGTTTCAGGTACGTCTAATTCCTTTTAGAGAGGAAAGCGTGCTGAGCGGTCGACCTCATTGTTTCACCCACCTCCAGCATCATGTAGTCCTTTGTGATGGTCAGATGTCTGATGCGTGGTGGGCTCCGTGGCTGCCAGTGCCACTCTTCGCGGACCACAGCATGACTTGCTCCTTGCTTCGTCGCACAAACATCGGTATAACCAAAACCTGGGGGGTTGGGTGGGGGGGGGGTAAGGGGTAAGATGCAGTCGTCGCCAACTGACTCGCAGTCCACTTGTCAGTCACCGGCAAATTAAAAAACGCACACTGGGCTGATGGCGTCGCTGTGTATTAGGCGTCAGTGTTCATCCTTTGTAGTAAACCATGAGGACGTCGGATTCTGATCGCGCATTTAGCGGAGGCTCTATATGGAGCCCTGGCCAAGTGACATAGGTGCGAGGTGCTGATGGCTAGCGCATAGTGCTTGGAGTCGAGTGCACGATGAAGGTCAAGATGACAGTGTGGCAAAGTCGGCGGTTTACTACCATGGGTTTTATGTAGGCGCATGTGGTCTACTAAGCCTCTGCGGTGTGTGATCATACGTGAACAGGTGTGGCGACTGTAAGACGGGTATTCAAGCCTAGGGTTATACAGTAATGGATTCCTATTGTAAAACGTCATGGTAAAGACCAGAGAGAATGTGGTTAACTTATTGTGCTCTGGGGCATATCAAAAGTAAGTCCTGTTTAGGTAACCTGGAATTTGATGCCGGGATCATTGGGTACCAAACTTTAAACAGTTATAAATGTTGCCATAGTGTCATCGACCTGTTGCCATGCTATCAGAATGCATTGGAATTATAAGACCAGGTGAATGGTTACGAAAAGTGCTCGTTCTACCGATAGGAGGTACCAGATGCGCTTGAGGAGCAGCTCAGAAGAATCGGTTGCAGTGGTTGAAACGAGAAGATAATTGGCCTTAAATTTCGGATTCTTGCTCGAGACAATCACCAGAGACAGTCGTAGCAAAAGATAATCAATGATATTAAGTTGGTTTGGCAGATTTGCTTAATTTGAGTTGACCCAAGTGTGAAAAACTCACTTAGACGTACTATTACTCATAGCTTAGACGTGTAGTTGATACGATAGTGGTTTGTCAGTTGTAAGTGGTCGTGACTCTGCCACCATTGTAAAAACATTGTGTAAGGGCGTTCGAGGAAGCACCCTGAGTGCACTTGCGTCACGTTTTTACCTCAAGCCAGAAGACGGATTAAACGCCGGAGACATGGGATCACAGTCAAACCTTTATCTGGCTTCAAGATGTGTTTTCATCGTATAAAGAATTTAAGCCATAAGTAAGAGCTAGTAGCCATAAGCCAATTGGTAACCACCTTCGTTAGACGATACGTCATTTATGAGATTATGCATTCAACTTGAACTGTGGTTCATCTAAACCCTCTCAGGAGGGTGTTGGCCCAGGCTTCATGCAGGGATGCTCTTACCCTGCTGAGACCCAATGGTCTGTATGCATATGCAATGCCAGTCTTCAGTTAACGACGGCCCCTGGCCTGGTAGGCACTGGCAGTTTCGCTCACTTCTGATTCCCTGTTGGTGAATGCGCTCGCACACCCACTGGGTTTCAGGCCCCACTGCATTTCTTCCCTCACTAAAATAAATCTGAATGCGCCTGAATCTATCACAGTGCGCTAAAAGCCGTGGCTTGGAGGGTCTGCCAACTGACGGGAAAACTCGGACCCCCACGTAGCTGCTCCTACTGTACGCATGTGTCTGTGTGTGCGTATGCGAGGAGAGGGAGGACTGAGAGTCAGGCTGCAATGGCTCCCTCTTAATGTGGCCTTTATGGCGCTCCCGCGCAGTCGGGAGCATACCTACTGAGATGGCTGTGTCAAGTGTGCGTGTGCTGAGTGTTTATCGCGCCAGCCATCTTCACCCTCCCTAATCTCCGGTCTTATTGAGTTTTGTCTTTACACCGGATACAGAGGTGGGAGTGGTGAGCGAGTGGGTCTGCGAGTCTGCCTAAACTCCTGTCTCTTCTCGTGTCAGTTCTCCGCGTTGCTCCTGCTTGCTGTGGCTTCGTGTTGCTTGCCCAGCTCACCTCTGTGTCAGTTGCGGCTTGCTTCAGCGTTTGCTGTGGCTTGTTGGAGCACGTGGTGCCCATCGTCAAAATCGACGGGGGAACTGTCGGTTCATCTAAAGCAGCGATATGTCTACATCAAAGATATCTACACATCTACAAAATACATAAGTACATGCATGTATTTACTGTGAGCAAATTTTAAATCGATGTGCTGCAATATCCCATACGCAGACGGGTCAGCCTACGCAGAGCAGAGCCCGGTTACGCAGAACGAATATGCGGAGGTGGCACCGATTTGGGCAGATGGCCAGAAATATGCTCTACCGAAAATGGACTTGTTAAGCCAATTGTGAAAAATTTGCGGCCTCAGTGGAGTCGAACCCACACAGCAGAGTAGGCGGTAAAAGTACCTTATATAGCCCCACTAATATATCTCTTGTTCCAGTATTTTCTCCTGCAAATCCATGAGGATAATACCGCTTTACAAGGGGGGAATCCGGGTCTCAGCGAATAAATACCGACCGGCCAGCCTTACTGCAATCTGTTGCAAAATAATGGAAAAAAATTATTAAGCGACAACTTATTCAGTTCCTGGAAAAAAACCCCATCTGCAATCGGATGTTCAGCATGGTTTTCGTAGAGGTAGGTCATGCATAACAAACTTACTTTACTGTTTAGAACGGTGAACTGAGGCAGTCGATAGTGGAAACTCAGTGCATGCTCTCTATGTTTACTTCAAAAAGGCTTTCGATAGCGTGCCGCACCACCGCCTCCTTTATAAACTCAGCCGCATAGGAGTAAGGGGTAGGCTCCTTACGTAGATAAAAAGCTTCCTAATCGGTCATTCGCAAATTGTCCACATCAGTGACAAACAGTCAGCCAAGGTTGAGGTTGAGAGTGGTGTTCCCCAAGGCTCCGTTCTCGGCCTTATCTTGTTTGTTATCTCTATCAACGACTGTGTCCGCGAACTGGATTGCGGCATCGCCATGTTTGCCGATGATATAAAACTTTGGAGCGTAATTCCAACTGCTGCTGACGAAGTGCACTTACAGAAAAATTAAAAAAAACTTCAAAAATGGTCGGTGGACTGGCTCTTACCGTTCAATGAGAGCAAATGCACCACCATTCAAGTTGGCAAATCCGGTTCTTCACACGGCACGGCTTACCGACTGAATGACATACAATTGGAAGAAGTGAACGCCCAGAAAGACTTGGGAGTCTGGATCACACCCTCGCTTAAACCCTCCCTGCATTGCACAAAGGTAGCCAAGTCCGCAATGTCGATCCTATACCTCGGCAAACGAGCTTTTTCTACCTTCAATGAAGAGTGCTTCACAAAAGTCTTCGGAACCTTCGTACGACCGCACCTAGAATCAGCTATCAAAGCTTGGAGACCCTGGGCCAGGAAAGACATCAACATCCTGGAAAAGGTACAACGGCGCGCAACCAAACTTGTTATGGGGCAGGGCTCGCAGCCTTATGAAACACGGCTGTCGAATCTCAACCTCTTCCCATTGCGCTACAGGTAGCTTCGGGGGGACCTGATACTAGCATTCCGCGTATTACGTCTTCAAGACTGCTGTCCTATATCAGGGGATTTTATCGAATAAGCAACGACCACGAATCTGAAGGGTCATCCTCTCAAATTTAAGGTGACAGGGGCCAGGCTGGACGCTCGGAAACACTTCTTTGCAAAACGGGTGGTTGGAGCGTGGAGTGCGCTTCCTCAATAAGCTGTTATGTCGGAATCGCTAGAGGGTTTTAAGCGAAAACTGGATCGATATAGCAGTGGATCGTAACAGACAATTAACAGTAATAATACTACTGCCACGTTTTCAGTAGTATTAGTTTTCATATGCATTCACGTTTGCTATTTATAACGCCCTCCCTCGCATAGCTTCATTCGAAGGTCTCCGCGGTCTACCCTACTTGGCTGTCTGCGTACCATGATTACCCGCTGGCAATCTTATCAGCCAGACCTGATGGCCTCAACATTCACCCTTGGTTCGACCCAAAGCGGACTGTCGACGATCTGGACGGATGCCTCTGTTTTTCCAGTTCCGTTGGCGGACTCTGCAATCAGCAAGGAAGAATCAGGACGTGGCTTCCACACGGTGATGATCCAGGGGACCTTTGCAATCCCTTCCCGTGCGAACACCCTTTCTTCTCCTTTATTTCACGCATTACCCCCACAAGGATGACAGTTTTTCTCCGAAAAATCCCTGAGGAGTTTTTTCACTGTATGCTCCTATTTTCATCCTATGACTCAGGACAACTGGCCTTGCCAAATGTCTGAGCAACAATTTTTTTGCTACCACTGCACATATGTACAAATAGGGCACTCAAAGGAATTTTTCCTACATACCCTCAACAAACTGATACTGATACTATAGCCCCACTCATATATCTCTTTTTCCAGTATTTTGTCCTGCAAAAACGGTGGTTATCAAGTTTTATGGGGTGAGGAAATAGGATAGGCCTAAATGGAAATTTTTAAGAAGAAAGTTTAAAAATGTACTCGAAGTTGCTTCCCGCGGCCACTGGAAGCAGGTTGCTCCGCATGTTAATTAAACGGGTGCATGGCGCTTTGCGCCGCAGACTATACTATTCTTACCCCAGAACGGTAAGTCGGACCTTAAATAAGGTGAAGTAGACGACTTCATGACCATCGTTTCAATTTTTCGGGAAATTAAGAAGCCTGCAATCTGATTATCAGGTTTTTCCGCAATAAGTTAAAGCTAATACAGATTAGAAAAATCTACAGATATAAATCAAAAAACTTCTTTATACAGTAAGATAAAAATGGATTTAGCGTTTATTAAAGTATATTCCACTGCGTGTTCTAATTATCTACTATGTTCTATTTGTGCATGATAAAGTAGTCGCCGGCTGTTGGGCCCACCTGAAGCCCAGACAAAATTGGGCTTAACAGGTAGCGTGCGCACTAACCGGAGAGTACTACAGTATTTGCCGGTTATTTAGCTCACTTCGGGCCTAGAGTAAATTGTGCTTAATAAGTGACTGGGCTTATTAACCGTGAGCTTTATAGCCGGCGACCACTGTATGTTTCTTTTATTTCCTCTCCTACGTCCGCATAATGTGTGTCTCCTTGCACCAAATGTGCGTATTTAATAATTATGTGGTTTATGTTTTCCGCGGCGGTGCCTATATTATTCACTTATCCTTTTCTGCTTTCGATCCACAAGCATCCGGATCCGGTTCGGCTACCGTTGCCTAGGCTCTGGTTTTAGAGACTTCGTTGCTGGCCGATGAAACAGCCTGATCTCTGAAAGCTCATTTCGTCTGACAGTTGTGAATTAAGAGGTAGACCCATTGCTTATCGTATGTCACAATTCGCATCCAGAATCGACAATTTACAGTATTTGCAACAAGTGGTGTCAAAATGCGGCGTTTTGATTGGCGTGTGCTTTGGTCAACTCATATGCGTCTTGCTGGAGCTTCTTATGGACAAAGTAAAGTTGATACCAGTATTTTCAGACCGCTCCGTGACGGACCCTGGCCATAGTACTCAAATCACGATTGTTTGATGGGGGTGCATGAGAAAGAGTGGAACGCATGTCCTGGTTGTCTAATTCGGACTGGTTACCGGAATGGAGCTGGTATTCCAAATTTCAATAAAAATTAGTTGTGTCGAAGAAGGCTCTTTTCGCCTTGGATATTAAAAATCACCTTTGCAGCCTCCCTAGCTTTGGTTCCAGCAGCCCTAACGGGTTAGCATGCGAAAGTATTAACTATTCAAAGATACCTAAATAAGGAAATAAAGTTCATATTGGAACACAATGTAAATACTTATAAAATGCCTCACAAAAGTGTAAATGTGTACAAAAAACACTGTAAAACGCCTAAAGATGGAAGGATCCTTAAACAACTCTACAACTTTAATAAACGATCTTTGCAACTGCTGCAAACAGTTTAAAATTAGGGCAGATGTCTTTGTCAAAGGGACGGTGAAAACCAATGGTTGATCTATATGTTCTTCAAGCAATACATGTAAAACTCTACGACAGGTCATACAATTTCTGTAGCACCCGAAAATCTGCCCAAGCCAATAGCTAGTGGAGTTTGTCTGTTCAAACTCACGTGAAGAGCCCGAAAAACAGAGAACAACAGGCACTTTTTAGCAGATGTTGAAAGTTTTGAACAATAGACCTCAACTGAAGTAATTATTTGATCACCCTAAACGCGGATGCTCAAATTTTCATGGACAGTTGTGCAGAACGACGTCAATTTGTAGGTTGTGGAAAACCCAATACACCGTCACGTTTCCCAGATAAAAATCCTCGTTGGATGAACCAACAGCCTCTTATGTGAGCTGCTTAAGCTTGACTCTCCAATCGTCAGTCTGCTAACAAGCGCAATAATCTGCACCCACTCTCATATGCAGTGCAAGGACATTACCTGGGAAAATGTTTGTTAACGCAGGGAGAACATGTTTGTGCAGTACTTCTAGCAACAATAGCGGTGAACCAAGTGATCCAGTTTCAATCATGCCAGTCACAAATACCGGTTATAAACTAGTTAGAGTACGGACTAGGAAGCCAGCATAAAGTTGCCATCACAGAATTTCAAAAAGTAAACAATGATTACACAAGTTGATATTTATTATAGGCATATGCCCTTGAGGATAGTAAATCTTTCTTGTCTCATGCCTGCTAATGTGTTGCTGACTCCAATGATGGTTTCTAGTATGGCCTATATTTGATGACCTTTCGAAGTATATATATCGACGATTTGGAAAATTATATTCATTGGCGAGTATGGATTTTTTAGATTTCCTGTTTTTGTAAATCTTTTTGCCTAATTTTATTCATTTAACGTGAAATAATGCAATTAAATCATAAAAATTACAAGCCATATTCTGCTGATAATAAGTGACACGTCCTGCATGTTAACTCGTTTCGATTAACCGATGGCTGCACTTTTTCCCCCGAAAATTATGCAAACGAGTCCTTTTTTGAATTACTTATATGTACCGATACACTTCCTGACCGTTGGCTTATCTTTATCTTGATGCAACTCAACTGAATCGAATTGAGTGTCCTTCCTGACCACCACTCCGCACGGGGTAACACCCACTCTGTTGTATTCACTCCGTTTGGCTCCTACAACATATCCACGGTGGATGCGCTAGACCAACACGTGGCCAAATCAGGGCATGATTTACATTATTTGAGGTGCACTACCTGAGCAAATTCCTCGGGATTGTGGGGACATGCCCAAACCCAGGATTACGTTGCATCTGCCATCCTGATCCGAGCTTGCCTTTCTCTGGTCTTGAGCACAACCGGCTTAGGTTGGTGGTAAAACCGGGAGCGGCGTAAATGTCGAGGCAGGATGATGTCCAACCACTGTGGCAACACAAATGAAGCCTGCAAAAGTGGTAAAACTAAAAATGCTTACTAACATACAATAAGTAGGTAGTTCTGCTAATTGAATAAGTATACAATCGATTTTTATCGATGGTTCTTTTGTATTTCATTAAAATTCCCGCACCTGCGGCGCTGTGTGGCATACGGAAGACCTCGACGGAATTAACGGTCAAGCCGTCGAATATTAATTTGCAAGGAAATTTAACATCATGCGGAGAAATGCTGGCATGTTCACATAAGCGATTTTGATAGTCAGTGTCGGAAAGAGACACCTAGAGAAATATGCTTTATTTTGAAGATAATATCCAAAGATTAAATGCATTATCGCATAACTGTGAGACAGTTTATTCGGCATTTGTGCACATGAATGTGTGTTCATGCGCGACAGCTTATTCTTATCTGTAAAAAATGCTCATACACCATTACAATTTTGGTAAGCTTTGACAGAAAGTATTATAAAGTACTCTACCATTTTATTTCAAAAATTTAAACACCCAGTGGGATGAAGGCACTAGTCAACATGATTTTGGTGGGCATGAGCGTTTTTCAGAGGATAAGGTATACCTGGTTGTATCTCACAGAACACAACTTTTTTACGTGTAATTAAGGTCACACCGCAGCCTTCTCGGTTTGCTCACACGAGATTCGTGAGTTAAGGTTTCAAATATCAGCCGTTTGACGGAATATATCGATAATGGTCACACATATAACCTTTCGAGACATTCCAGCCAGTAGAAGTTAGTATGAGAAGAGTTCATAAAATTTTCCCGTCGATAAATTTATTGGTGAAGTAAAGCTTTTTTAATCACCCTTTGTTGTCATCTGTAAGACGTGGGCAATTATTTGACTGCCTCGGCTCGGTCAGTCTGGGACTCCACACACAAACGCATGTAGTCGCTTGCCCTGCAGTCATTAAAGATTCATGAACTGCGTTCCATCATTCATTTCGTTCCGTTTTGCCCATAGTTTACCTTTACAAAAAACGTCTGCACAAAACATTTTCTGCTTCGTAGGACAGTGGCGGCGAAATATTTGACGTAAACTTCCTTCACAATGGTCAATGTTGGTGGCATCTAGGGTATTTTGGGCGCAAACAGGTTGGAGTAAAAAAGTATACTGTTGTACATGTGTGTATCGATTTTATTCTCATTATTCTTTTAATATTTCCTTGAAAATATTCACATCAAGGAAATTCTCTGATCGGGAGTACACGAAAATCAGTTGGCTGTGCTTTGGTATTAGGATAAATCGAAAGTAGCTGCGCCAGAAGTACGAAACAGCCGTGCGTTTAACGTTGCAGGTGTCAATATAATCGCACAGGCAGGAACCGAGATGATGTACAGATTGGACACTGGCATACGAATACTTACGCAGTGGTATTAAGCTTGATGTGCTCGATTGATGGGCTTGTACCACCGTTGCTGCTACTGTCGCGGCCAGCGGACTCCTGCACAAGTTCGAAAACTTGAAACAATTAAAATTTATCCGATGCTTCACTAGTCATTTTTTTTCGCGCAAATACCTGGCGCTCTAATATTCATATCAAATTAAAATTTGTTCCATTTCATCGCAAGCGAAATTTTTCAAGTTCATTATATTCTCATCATTTGCAGAAGGAAGACCAACAATCGCTGTCTATTAAACATATAGAAAGCGCATTTCGAGAACTATAAAAGTGTGACAAAATGTGGCCAATGTATAGCTTTTAGCGAAGGTTCCAAATGGACTGTTTATTTTGGAATTACATGAAAGAAACATCGACCCAACTACGAGGAAAACCCATGAAAAATTTCAGAAAACAATGTAAGCCAATAAGGATGCGGGTAACTATTAATCTATGACGGATTGCACAGCACTGAGCGGGCAAGGAAACTAGAGCTACGGTAAAACCACAGCAATAAACCAGTCGTCTTTGGCCCGATGAGCAGCCGTCAAATAACTTACGCCTCTCAGCCCTGTCACCATTTGCCTCAAACTTCTCTGATGATGTACGTGAACGAGAATCCGAAATGTCAGACTAAGTATGTCGTTGTTCCAGTTATCATGTCGCCTTCTTTACGAAAACTTTCTTGAACTCGCCTCCTCCTGTCTGTCACTAAATAGAAGTGATAGATATTGACACTGGGTGCTGAACGTTCATCGATCGCTCATGGAATTGACTCGTCCCGATTTGCCTTTCTCGTGACCTGACAGTAGCCGCACGGCTGCTTGTACCATTGGCAAATAGCAAATCCAACGATTATAAGGAAGACTAGAAAGGCCATTGATGGCATACCAACCTTTGCCAGCCAGTCATGTCAATCCCGAAGTGGTTCACCACCCGAAGCCCGCACTCATAACCTCTTTGATCAGCGTTTTTACGTTCTAACCAGAGAGCCAAGAGCTAATTAGGTTGCCGTTTTTGGTCAAGTGCTATTGACACTCGTTGATGAACGTTGACCAGAACACTAACGGAACTCACTTGTTGCACTTGAACTGGCAAGTAGAAGTCCCTTTCTGCAGCACATTGTTTCCCATATAAAATGTAAGGACCTTCGGTTAATCTCGTATAAGCGACTTTTAAAAATGCGTCCTAGGTTGGTCTTACATTGCTAATGTTAAAAAAATTATTCTCAAGTACATAGTGCAAACATTTTCGATTTGTTATAATCAGAAAAATGCAATGATATAAGGGAAGGTAGAGTAAACAAAAGTTAAAGCCACCAATCAGTATTGCTTGGAGGGAGATTTGTTAAGGAATCAAAGAGTCAGCTTCTAGTGATAAGAAGGGAATAGGTAGAGAGAAGGCGGGAGAAGTGGAAGGTCTCCGATGAAGTCGGCCCTGGATTGAATGGTGTTCTTCTTCTCCTTCTCCTTCTTCTTCTTCTTCTTCTTCTTCTTCTTCTTCTTCTTCTTATTCTTCTTCTTCTTCGTCTTCTGCCCCTTCTTCTTCTTCTTCTTCTTCTTCGTCTTCTTCTTCTTTTTTTTCTTCTTCTTTCTACTGCACACTTTGATCGCAGCTTGTGAGACCGGACGGACGTTGCCAAAACGTGTAGCCATTCAAAAAAATGTTTGCGAATGTGCTTTCTCCTTGGGATAGTTCGTAGCGGTGTCACATTCCGTAAGTCGGTTCTGAAAATATTGTTCTAGTTTTTGTGAATGTAGTGGCGCAGGCCGCTACAGTCGATCAGAATGTCCAGATGCTTAGGGAAAAATTGCTACAAACGTAAGACATGATTTAGTAGGCCATGACCTAAAATTGCCTCCCCTTGAAGGTCAAAGGAATAAAGAGTTTCGCCAATAGGAGTTGCAACCTGGGAGTTTAGGTCCAGACTTCACCCTTTCAATTGTATGCTAGTGCAGATCCTCTTAAACGTTTGCCCAGTATTCGCGGCGCATTTTCAGACTCCATCAGTGCAGCACATTTGATAAAATAGTGCAGCCTGTCCAATTCCTGCAGCAAATAGCTTCCACCCTCTCCGGTAATCGAGAGACGGCGTCTCTTGGGCGATGTCTCTGCATTTTATTGTTGTCTGAATGGTTTGGTAAATAGTGCTACTTATCTTTTGAAAGTAGTATTTTTGATAAGGGCAATTATTTCTGTGGGGTTCGAAATATCGCTATTGCTACCACTGTCTAGTGCTCATGATTTAAGGACTCACATAAAACGGTTGTTTACCATACCATATGAGCCTCATAAAAGTGCAGAGGCGAGCTCCAGCAAGCGGATCAGACGGAAAATACGTGCTCATTGGAATAGGGTGATAGAAGCTAAGGGTGTTCAGTAATCAGGGTCAGCAGTGGCCACGCCATCAGATGCATACTTACGTAAGCAGCTATCGTGGTGACCACTGGGGGAGGGTGGTAAGCGATACTATGATGGCTCGGTTAAATGCAGCCATGATTTCATCTTCCGACTTGAATGTTGGCCTGATAATTACGCGACAATTTGGCTCGGTGTCATCGAAATTATTAGTATGGCCTCTTTCCTCCCTACGTGAAATATTTCCTAATCAGGTCAATGTCTCAGTACAGGGTATTGAGACAGCTAGTCAACGCACTTGCTGATGAGATGCAGGCGCAAACACCATGTCTCGAACATCTCGAGGATCATGGGGTTGTCATCTCTTTCTAGGATTCCATCCCGTTAATTTTTGGCCAATATACTTCCTGTTTCAGAGGTCACATCTATTCCTTCTGAACTTCAGAGCAGGTTTGCTCTGTTTCTACTGTTTCTTCTCCTTCTTTTCTTCTTCTTCTTCCTCCCCTTTAAACATTTTTTGGCAGAAGGGAAGCGGGCATAAAGATTATACTTGTTTGTCGCTCAGGAGCTAAGGCACAGTCGAAATGTATTTTATAACCTGTTGTTCTTCTTTGTTTGAAAAATGACAATGTAGAACACCAGGTGATATGGTTGCCTCCTGTTGCAATGATCGTGAGTGCTTGCATACGGAGACCATTCACAGGTGGGCGTGATAATTGCGCAGCAATTTGGCTCAGTGTAATCGACATTATCGGTGGCCCGCGTCCTCCCTACTTGGTATATTCTCCAGTTAGGGAAACGTCTGAGTACAGAATCTGGAAACCGCAAGTCATTTCGCTTTTCAGTGGATTGCGAGCCTGAAAACAATGATTCGAAACGCTCGCGGCTCACGTGGTTGTCAACTCTTGCGTGGATTCCGGCCTTGTTAAAAGCAGACCAATTTACACATATTTTAATGACCTCACCTTCGCCTTCAGAATATCAAAACCTATTACCTCGGATGCTGCTACAGTTTCCTCATACTTCTATTTTTTTCTCCTTCTCTTTTTCGTTTCTTTTTAAACATTTACGTGCAGAGCGGTAGTCCCCAGAAAAGTTGGCATTTTTTTACTGTCAGGAGTTAAGAAACAGCTTAGCGGTCCTTCACGTTTTTAAAACAACAAAGTACTGCTTCAGGAGTTAGGCATGTCTCCTATTGCAATGGTCATGCCTGAGTTCATAAGAATGCCGTAGGCAAAGCAAGACCCAAATGAAATTTCCTGGGTAACAAGCCATTATTATTCAGTCATATCCGATCCCGGACATGAAATGTAGATTATGGTGAATGACTGTACCATTTTAGTGGACGTTGTGGTGTGAACCCACACCTAGACTTGCCAATGCCTTAGTAAAAATGAGCAAGACTGAGATGAAAATTCATCATACAATAAAAAGGACCTAAAAATCAAAAAATCGAAACAAAAATTCAAAAGAAGAAATCGATACCTGATGAATGGTCAGTAGAACAAAACAAGCTAAACGCAAACAAGGCTTCTAAGATACGATAAATAAGGCGAAAGTCCTTCATTTAACGCTAAATGTACTTTGAACCATGCCTGATGCATCTCTATCCAGTTACATATTCGTCTCAGGAGTGAACTGTACTCACCGAAAGGTCGTGAAGGCTCAAGTTCGAGGGACAAGCATTTTGAACATTCAATTATCATTACGGCAAGTCTATTTTCTGAATAAAATGTAGATAAGCAGAACCAAGGTTGCACTACGGACTCCTTAAGCTTAGGACAAACGAGTTAATCGGAGCTTTATTTATTAGAGGGTATCAGTTGACTGTAATTAGCAAATAGAAGAGCATCTAGTTAACTCACGATTTTTGAGCTCTAAAAATGGAGTGGTGTGATATGTTAGACTGCAGGACTCGTTTAAAAGGTAACAATAGCCTATAGGTAAGACCAGAACCCTATTTACGTTGCATCACTACCTACTGAATTCGAAGTTGCAAACATTCTTAATTTAACTGCCTTTTATAGTCCTAGATTATGTACCTCCAAGGATAAGAAATAGTCCAACTTTGGTAATTACAATTCCCATCACGTGTCGGATCCACATATCCCTCAAGGTAAATATTAAGTGATATCTGATTAATTTCCTACTTCGGCATTTTTTAACTCTTGTCACGTTTTCTTCGGTCTGTGTAATTGGTCGGATCAACAGTGTGTTAGGGCTGCCAAGAGGGTGAATGCTGTTCTGTTTGCCAGAAAGCGAACGCTTGTCGACATAGATAAAGAACTATTTGACAAAATATACGGGACATTTATTCGTCCACATCTCGAACATGGAGTTCAGGCGTGGTGCCCATGGCTGTAAAAGAACTGTCAGCTGATGAAAAGAGTACAAAAAAGGGCAACACAAATCGTGAATGGCCTAAAGTTCTCATCTTTTGAATGTAGAGTAGAAGCACTTAACCATTTCCCTCTTGAGTACAGGCAAATCTGAGGTGATCTCATACAGACGTACAAGATCTTGAGGAATCGGGACTTTGCCCTTCAGTTTGGTGACTTATTCACGTTCACCACATGAAATAACCTCCGTGGGAATTTTCTCAAACTCTGGGGAACCATTACCCGCCTGGATGCCTGCAGACATTCGTTCTCTCGTGTCATCGGTTCCTGAAACGGACTGCGCAAGGTGGTCGTAAAGGCGAACGCCAAAGATGCATTAAAACGCAAACTGGACGGACATTTAATTAACATATACCGTTCATATGCACAAGAAGACAGGAGTCACCTTCGCATTGAGTAGACCTAAAGATAGAATTTGTACATACGTATATATTACTCACTATTTTATAAAAAATATTTTATGTTGAATACATTATGCATACAAGAAACAACTGAACGCTCTCATGGGCACATTGACGTTACCCGAAGCCAAAATTTTTTGATGCATATATGTTGCTCACTTTTTTATAGAACATATTTTAAATTGGATATTCTGTGTTTACTCTTTTCAATAGGGTCCTTAAATGCATTGTCTACAACCCTTAATATACTAAACTTTACTGAACTAGCATACTCCTCTGCATCACTTCTCACGGTAAAAGATTAGTGATTACTTTTCAATTACGGGAAGTACATAAATTTACATCTTCTGCTAGCCCCTGTCACTCCGCAAAATGCCCATGGACTACAATAACGTGGTCTAGGCAACCGTTATGTTACCTGGCAGAGAGTCGACAGTACACTAAAAAGTAACTGTGACTTATCAATTCCCACGAATAAAACACCGCGAGAACCAAATTTCTTTTTCCAATGAGATGTGAAAATAAAAGCCCAATTGTGACGTCATCTTTAAATTTTTCTCACAGAAAACGTCTAATGAAGTGGGGGCTGTATCAGAGCGACAAAGGGTTTTCTGACAGACTTTGAACCAAAAGCACCTTACCAATGGAAACTTTCGGATAAAACGCAGAGCGCAATTAAATTCATCGATATGATAAACGCTCTAAGATAAGTTTCAGAAGTAAATCATCTCAATCTGCGTTGAGGCTCATTAGAAAATTTTGTCAGCAGCTGCGCAGCAACGTAAATGATAGGCTGATCGATGTTGTTGACAAAAGCGAAGGAGACTAACTGGCCATTGCTTGCATAGCAACCGTCCGAAGTCGGCCCTATCTGACCACAGATGGTGCTTCACCCAAGGCTCAAAGCCCAACTCTCAAAAAAACTGCGCTACGGTCTTTTATTATTTTTGGCATTAGGAACAGTTGTTGAGTGGCTATGGCCAAGACAGAAAGGACCGACCGAGTCCAGTAACTGTTCATTTAGCATTCATCAGCTTATTTCAATCTATAAAATTTAAATCAGCAAGACGCAGAGCCCTTGGCGAGATTGGTTTGAACGTTGGACACCTAATCAATATATCTTCGGGTGGAACCTCCGTTAATGCTTTACTTCGGGCTTACGTACAGCATTGCGAGTCCTGAAAGCAACTTGCCTAAGTTTGCAAATGTTTGATTATTTCTCCTAAACCAGCGAAATTGCATTTACGAAAATGCAAAAATAATGATGAACAGCATTAGGCATATTTAGCACTTAGAAGAAATATAAAAAATATTAAGTGTTTGTTAAGAAAAATAAAATCTTTTCGATAATTTCCAGGCTTTAGAGACGTTCGAATAGCTATAAATTAGAAAAAATCAATCCAAATATTTTTTAAAGTATAGAACTTAAGGCAACCACTTTCTTTATATAAAGAGAACTTGCCTTGAGTCAAAACATTTTGTACGAATGATAATGAATGGTAACTAGTTCTTGATTATCGTGGAATCACTTCTCTCTTAATTTCGCTCGTTTCCGGTGTCTTCATTGATACGTTGATCAATTTGCGTCTGTTCGATGTTTTTATCAAAACCTTTAAAATAAGATATTACTCAACAGCATTAACTGAAAAATGAGCTTTTGGATATTTTTTCCTAGGAAGATGGATATATAATTCAAATGTGGAAATGCTTCAAAACAGCAAACCACATTGTCGAGCATACAACATGTCTGCCAGATAAAACGCATATTTTTATTCCTCAGATTAATTAAAAAGTTTCCATAAAAGGTTACGTCTTTAAAAAGTGTTTTAATGGATATTTGGCTGACAAAATTCTGCGTATATTAACATTTATTAGGTAATCGCACTCCGATCTGTTAAGGATGCACTCACCCTGACATTGTTTGTGAGCAGCGAGCTAGTTGGAACCCCAATTTTATATGTTACTCGCCAACTATTAAAAACAATGTTATTCTACCGACAACACAGTGAAATGGTGTATGTTGTCGGTAAAATAACATTATTAATTTACTTTTTGCAAGGCAATGACACATTGAAATTGGAGACTTTTGACAATTTCTTTCATTAACCTGAAGAAAAACGAGTACATTTGACTGGCGATGGAAGAACCTACCTTTCTCTTTATTAAAAAATTATTTTCCGCTTTAAAGGTAAATTTCACGATCCGTAATAAACGTGCAAGTGCAAAAAAACAGGCCAGACATATGACTATTTTTTGAAATGCCTTCTATTTTTCTCCATGTTCCGTTTCGTAATAACATATAAACGGAATGTATATGTTTCTACATGACTAACATACAAGATGGTCTTCTATAGGTTGTCTCCGCGGTACCATATAGAAACTTTGCTTACACGCAGGGCCAGCTAAGCGGTCAAAGAAAATATTTACCAAAAGCTTTTCTGTTAGTGCAGTTTGAGCAAAAAACTTCACAGTATAGCTAAATGTAATTGTTTAAACTTGTATCGCTGCTGGGTTCTGAAAAAAATGTGATTTTGTAAACTTAGCTTTAGTTTCATTTGAATAACTTCGCACAAACTTTTCCAGTTTTGGAAGGGAATATTATTCCACTTTTTGAACTAATTATGGAATTCTTCCGAAGCACAATGCATATTTGGAAGACAGTTTAGTTCTCTCTTTCCTTATAGCATAGGGGATTTCTTTAATATAAACTAACTCATGATTTAGCCAAATTGAGAGCCTATTTCCCTCGATAACTTTAACTTAGAGGGCAGTTTTCCAAAACAAAGCCCTTCTGATTATTTAATCCACCCAGGTGATCAAAATAATCTGTCCAGTTATATGCTCAACAAGAATTAAAATTTCGTCATGAAAGTTATTTATAGGACTCGCAGAACTGTTTATATGGCTGGTGATGGCTTATAAGCCCGAAACGGCTAACCTGATCTTATTTGTTTTAATGGGCAACAGCAGATGTCCTAATTTATCAAAATCTCAGCAATATTAAACAGCTTATTCCTGGTTAGTGTGTGGACTTCCACCCCGTAATGGGTTTTCGGAAAATGGAACCCTTTTACGTGCCGAGAGCAATGCACTCTATCGATACGGATAGAATTACACTTGTTGCATGTGTATGAGTGGTTGTCCACAAATAAGTAGAAGAAAAAGGATTTAAGATAGATGCGCATTATTTTGAAAATATCATACTAAGATTTTAAGCAAAAGACTTCCTCTGTTAAAATGGATTACAATAAGGCGCACAAACCCACATCAGCGGGTATTTCAAAGTAATCCTCAATCGCCGATGACTGCAATTGTCGACATCGCGTAAAAGGGTCCTTGTAAAAGTCAGCAAATTTAGGCCACATCGAACTGTTTTCAATACGGCGCTAACGTTGAGCACTGATGGCCTCATTGTAATTGTAATTCAATACAATTTTTAGAATACGAATATTTTTTGTCTCGCGTTTCGAGTGAGTCTCATCCGGTTGCTTGTTGCCTTTTGCACACGTCTCTCTTTTCTATCGTTAGAATAGTAGGCTTTTCGGTGCCTACAACAATATTTCCGAGGATGGCCCTTTTTGAGGAGATGGTTTCAAACAGCGTGTTCAGCCACTGCTGCAGTTCTGCTTCAAAATTTACAGGAGAGCAAACCTATCGCACACTAGCCTGAACAAAAATGTCAGTTTACTATAAAGGCGAACCGAACCATGAAATTTGATGTCATCTTCTAGATTTACCTTTGAAATACCCATAGCTGGATAGGTCGATCCTGCTACTTTTATACGGCATAGAGGAAGGCGAATTCATCTTACATTGTCTCAGTCTGCCCAGTACTCGGCCAATGACCAATAAGCACGACCTTCTGTATCCTTACGCCTCCCCCAGTTGGGTAACCTAAACATGCCAATATGGTTATGCAGGCGGTGTGAAAACAATGCGTTTGAATCATAAAGCGTTTGTGAACCCTGTCTTTCCCTCATTTTTTTCATTTTTAGTGCAGGACCGATGATGAATGGCCGAAAAAATGTGGTTGTCAAATATAATTGTAATATTATTGTGAATGGTCAGTCACTGTTCTTCTGTCAGAGCGGATGGATTTGATGCAAACAAAAGAATTGTAATACATCCAATAATATTTAAGTAACTTCACGTTGTTAACATTCATTTTTACGCTTTATAGTTAGAGACGGGATATTCGTATGAATACTTGGGCTGAAATGCATTACCCATTGCGCTATAACCCCGTTATTTTCAGTCCGCTAATGTAGAACTCTTGAATGGAATGTATGTTTATGTACAAAGGAGAAAGGGCATTCACCGTGAGAGTTTTATTTGTTATCTGACGTTTCAAATAGTTTTCTTCTCTATCCATCTTCAGAGAGTGAATACTCGGGCTCCTGGCTCTCGTTAAATGCCGTTTCTTTCGTCCGCAAGAGTAATCTGCCTGTCCAGCTCGAGCCGCAGACAGTGCGACGCAGACCAGAGCGTGAAGACGGTAACTAGGCAGCCGGTATGGCCAGCGGTTACCACCTAGAGACGCGAGTTATGCAGAGCGGCTCACACTGGATTAGCAGACTACGCATAGTGAGAGCCAGGAGTCAGAGTATTCACTCTCTGAATATGGATGGACGAGATAACTATCCGAATCATCAGGCTTCTAGTAAATCTCTCCTCCTTCTGACTTACGATCTGGGAATCGAAGATTCCCTACTATTATGCATATAATTGTGTATATTTGAAAGGTTTCAGGCAAGGAATGTCCTTAAGAACCCTATTCATGCAAAGTAAATTATTTCATTTTTACCAATTGCGGCAAAGATTCATATCCCAGGTATGCGTATAGATTAAGAAGAAGACGCTGTGTCGATCGATGGAATCCTAGTTTACTTATTCTGAAATTGTATACAATTGCTTACGCCAACAGCAAGAAGAGCAGAGAACTGATTGAAGTGTGAGCATCGAATGACAACTCGGTAAACGGATGTATCGAGCTAGTGCCTGCATATGTTGCCCTGCGCAGCTATCTCCAGACCCATGGCACTGGAAGTTAATTGGTCCTGTCCTTCCCTCCCTCATTCGTCCCTATGGCTCCTCCCAGATATCAATGCTGCTTGAAAATGTTATATTTGGCGATGAACTCCCGCAAAAGTTCGATTCTCCGTCATTATTATTTTAACAGTCAATATGAAGTGGTAGCAAGGTGTGCTAGCATAACGCCCACTTAACTGAGTCATCGCGAAACAGTGTGGGACAGCATGAAAACATTATGAAGACAGGAAAATGGCTTGAAATAAGGAATCATGCTGTGATAGTCACATTTTGTCAAATAAAATGAACTCAAGTATTCTTTTTAAATCAGTGATACTGTCAGCGGAATATGTCCCGCTTGGAAGGGAATTCAAAGGATGTATCACGCATTGGCTGAAGAAAAACTGTCTGAGGTCCACTCGAGTGCGTTCTTTTGTGATCTTGTAATTATGGCCACGCTGGTGGGTTTTGTTGGCTCACTCGAATAAATTCTTCAATTACGGGGAGCAAGACTGGCCTTGGATTATCCGGAGTGCACTGAGCAGGTATCACTGTAAAAGCCTGTAAGAAAAGGCAAGAAGATTAAGCTTAATCAACCTCTCTTGATATGGTCAGTCCCAGAGACCGTCGACCTTCTTTGCCGCTTTCTGTTGTATTTGTTCTAGGAGGTCCTCATCTTTTGTCAACCACGGTTTGCAAACTGGCACTCTGTAGTCAAGATTTGGACACACAAAGACGCCAAATACTTTTCCGAAGAGTTCAGATGGTAAAATTTTGAACACTCGTCATATCAAGAGCAGCGTACTAGTTGCCTTCTATACGGACTTTTTACAGGTTTCTGTTGGCATCAAGTTCGCGGTTGTCCACTTGCCTACATCTTTGTGCGTGTCAACTTTGATTCTACTACACTTCTCGGCACCGAAAGAGGCATCTCGAAATGCTTCGAACTATGGAATGCTGAATCACTATCAAACGGTTTTAAGGTCGCAAGTTTAATTGCCTGGGCAATAAGGAATCATTAGTATCGGAAAAAAAATGGGTAATTTTTGCAGCCTATATCCAAGGTGTCTCAAAAAATGCATACGCATTCCAAATGATTGTAAAATTTGTGTTTTTCATGATATTAATATTTAAAAAATGTAAAAATATTGATAAGCATAATATTATTGTTTTTTCACTGAATGTTTACAAACTGACAACGCATAGCAATGCAATCTAACACACATCATGAAACAATTCCCTTGATATTCGAAGGTTTTCATGTAAAATGCCTTTTTCTCAATGATGTCACTTGTGTAATAGTAAAATGCAGGGAAAAAACTATAAAATGATACTTTTAAAGGTTTTTACAATTTTGAAACAACAAAGTTATAACAAATAAGAAGTAAACAATTTTTGAAATATGTATACATCTTTGGAACCTCTTGTATAATTTTAACAAGACCTGACACAAAATAGCTGACACGTGTTAGATTGTTGTAGTAAAATTTTCCAAATTGAAAGGCTCATAATTGAATTCTTTCACGCAAACAGGCATGAACGCGGCTGGCTACATCAATAATATTTGAACACATGGAGCAGGTTAGCTCATGACACGCAAGCATCCGAGTATTTGCTGTGCCAAGTGAATTGACATCCTTCTATCCAGCGTTGTGCATTGCTGATTTAGAATACGTTTAGGAGTTTGCCATTTTCATTGCCTTTTTTATTCTTTTAGTTAATATTTATATAATACATAGATCAGCAAACAAGCAAACAAAACCTTTCCGGTTAACACAACATGATCTATGATTCTTGTTCCGGCATTCTGCATTTTGCAACCTTGCATAAATTGGAACGTTGCAAATTAGTGTAAGAGGCAACATTCTGGCATCTGTTTCACGGTTATTACTGACAACTGGTAAGGCATAGGTATCATTAATGTGAGCAGATGATCGCACTTACTTGAAATTATTGTATTCATTACAAGAAAAGGAATTGAACAACCACCGAGAATACTGATACCCAGGGAACCGCACTTAATTGTAAGGCCGAACCTATTTCCGTCTACGAACACTGACGATAACATGCAAATTAAACCAACGTTTACAAGTCACACGCTTCAGATCACACACTGTATCGAATATAAAAATAATCGATTAATTAAAATTGAAGAAGATATCAAATTCAAAGATTTAAGTTGATGTTTGCGCTTCTGAAAAAAACATTTCAAACTAGACATAGAACATGCACAATACTTGATAGCTAACCTATTCTGTGTTTCGCTAGGTGCTGCTAAGGGACTTTTAATTACGGCTATTTTTGGATGACTGGCTGGCGTTAAAACCTCTGGTTTATCGATTTGACGTTAGATTTTCAGGCGTCGAACTCTGTCCGGACTGGGTTATTCTTGAATCTCTTAAATAGTTATACAGCGTTCTGAAAACGCGGGCCCAAAGTTGTAATTGAGAAGAAGAGGATACGGTCACTTGAACAAGATAGTTAAACAGTCAAGTCAAGTGAGCGCGGCTATCTGTTCCACTTCATAATGCATGTAGCACACTAACTTTCGTTAGTAGTAACAAAAAATATGTTTGAATTTGTCCTGTTGTACCCCAAGAAAAATATTTATGTACAGAATGTGCAATGGGTCTTACCGCAGAACATTCGTTAGTGCCAGGCGTAAGCTGGCGCATCGAGCAAGGGCCAAAACCACGACAGTTTGGCTGCAGAGCTTATTTGACTTCACCAATTCGTAAGGCCTATGGTATGCTGCTCATCAGTAAAAATCACGAAACACATGTCTGCGTTTGGCCTGTTGCATCCTAACTTACATATAAATGCCTCATATATGGCATTTTTCCCAGTGTTAAATGTTCGTCAGCATCTGTAGCAAGCTGCCTGACAGACATAACTAGATCCTTACGACTGCGGTGTGGGTTATTTGCTTATGTGACATGTTAAATATATAAATATATGTCAACTAACACGATAGGTTCGTGCTGTTGTTCTCAGACCATACGGCAAATACAGTCAATTGCCTAGTTTGACATCAATTATACGTGTTCTTTTACTTTGTGAAGTAGAAGTCAAGATAGCTATCATAAAATGTGACTGTTTTTAACCTCCCTGAAAATAAAAAAATTAATCGTCTGCTTAAATTGGAAGAACGCACTTTATTGCGTATAAGGATACAGCTTGTAAAAAAAATCTTCACTTTAAGGTGCCACTCTATGATTTAAAAAAACCTGCAAGAATAAATACTTAGATTTAATACAACTGAGAATCCTCTATCCGTTTGGTTGCCTGGCATGATGAAATGTCCTGAGTGCTCGTACAAACGCTTGTCTACTGTCCCTGTGTTCGGAATGGTAAAACAAACCCCAGCCTAGTAAGTTAATTACTTAATATTGTGGCAAACGGTGTGGCAAATTTGCTCTACATTGGCTATGAATTGGCTCTACATTTTCCGAAGAAAGCGTTATCTTGTATTTGCACTTACTTCAATGTCATGTACTCCAAAAAGTGTCATTCCCTGATGAGGTATAGTAAACAATTTTCTAGTTTTTATCAATATACTTTTCTAGAAGAACACGCACCAGCCAGATTTTTTGGAACGCATTTGTTACTAACAGAAGAAATTCCTTTGGATATCAAACAGTTTTTGATTTGCCAAATTCTGCACCTTAAATATACTTTTTTGAAATGATTTTTTCTGATATAGCGGCATTTTGCGCAGCATGTCAATTGACTGAAAAAAATTAACAAATTCAAATGAATTTTAAGTCATCCACTTATATTTTGATCTTCGAATTCATCCGGTAGGCCACCTACTGTAATTGAATAACCTTAAACTGAAGAGAAAAGCAGCTGTGGTTCGCTGTACTTGCCAACTTATATTGGTCAAGAAGCTCGCAGGCGAGCTCGTTATTTCCAGGAGTAATTTATAGGTTGCCCCTGCGATTTCATTTGTAAATAAAACACATTTGCGCAGGTAACCACATCAGAAAAGTCTGCCTAAAAGCTGCAGGATCGTGAAGAAAACATGAATGGTGTACAACAAACTGAAGCAAGCCTTCCAGTTACTTCGACTTGAATCTCAATTCTAAATGACTATGGCTTTAAACTGATAAATACGGACTTTAAAACAATGGTGAATTGTCTTTTCGTACGTACCATAAGTCTTTTTTACAGTCGTGAAGTGCATAACCGCTAGTTTGCAAAAATCAGTCTGTATTCTCTAAGCTACGAAAGGCAGTCATCTTGGTCGATGTTTCCGATTTATTTTTTGCAGATGCTGTCCATTAATCTGGGTATAGCAGTCAGTGCGCTGTATGAACGCAGGGTGTAAACTTGGACTTCTTTCAAATTTGTGCTAGCCCTGTGTGCCAAAGACCACCTTGCGGAATTTATATAAATAAATATCCTCAGAAGAGGGACAAATATAGTTAAAGAACAGTCCAGTCTCAAACGCTTTCAGTGACGTAAGAACGCTGTCTGATGAACGAGCTTCTTTCTTAGAGTATGTGTAAAAAACACTTTGTAAAACATAATAACTTAAGTAGCATGCATAAGCTTCATTGACGTTTGATGCCCCTAAACATTGTCGTTGGATTTTTTAAAAAACATGCCAAGAAACTTCTGCATTGTCTTGGTTTTGTAAATGATCCTCCGGTTTCATAAATTGTTGAAGTGTGAAATTTCTGAGACCATCAAAATTTTCATTCAAACTATCACAAATCTGTAAAATAAACAACATGGGTCACATTATTTGTATAATGTTATAAGAAAAATGTGACCTCCTCCTCACAGTGTGCACGATATGTACCGTTTCGCTTAGACTAATCGAATCCAGCACGTTGCTGGACGTTAGCGACCGCTAAAGGAACTCATCTGTCCAGCCCTGCCTTAGGCCTCGACATGCATAGAACCTACTGAGGTAGGCAGATAATAGAGGATAGAGGACCGACGGCAAATTAAATACGATATATTTTCAAGCCCCCAAAATTACGCGATTTTGGCTAGTCTATAAGCTTGCCCTAGAATTCTAAGAATCAATGTTCCCCGACTGGGCAGATATTTAATATGCTCTTACCCTCTCGTGATAAGTTTGCATTAATTTGCAGCTATTTGCTCCAGTCAGGCAGGCATAATTTACCCAGCTTCCACTACTACCTTATGTCAAGGTAGCTCCGTGCAGACCTTTATTATGACTTTCGTCTTTGACGTAATATAATCGCTTCCTCGCGCAGAAGCTGGTCCAAATTGATTAATAAATAATGCATATACCCAATAAACAGGTTCCTTTATCAGATGCAAGTATCCATGCGATTTGTACGAGTAACAACTGGTGAATTTTTTGTCCAGCCACATATTTGGCCGGGGCGAAATAGAAGCTTGCCAGTAGGATGGTTTTTGTCATTATATTAATATGAATATATCTGCTGCATGCTGGGATTATAAGTTAAATATGCGTGCTTCGCTCCACCGTTAAATGCCAGAGGGAATTTAGTATCAACAGCGAAGGAAAATGGGGAAGTGTTATTTCGTAGATAGAGAAGAAGACGGTGTTAAGATCATCAAAAAACATAATTTTATTCATGTGGGCTTTTGGGCGTTTTCTCTTAGTCCATCATGAGCGATCAAAACGTCAACAAAACACAAGAAGCAGTTATAGGGGGTGGAGACAAATCAGCCATTAGAGCGGGAAGAAAAAAGGGTCGATTAACCATCAGTGCCGTCAGTCCAGTAATGTCTGCGCATAGCGCTCGTTTCCGGCGCCAGATCGATATATCGATTCACTGAGATCTTAGCCAATGTTTAGGGTTCACTAAATTATCGGCCTACATTGTTGCCGCATGCCCAATTAGCCTTGCAGCTGCAACGTTAAACTAGTGACCATCCTCGTAGATGTGGGCTGCCAGTTAGTACAATGCGTCACTTCGTTTCTTCTGGATTGGAACAAAACTTCTTATTTTGCCTTTTCAATAGAGCTGCTAGAATCTCTTATACGGATACGATCGATGAGGAGATGTGTTTTCTCAAGAAAGTGCTTCTTGAAAATGGCTATCCTGATAAATTCACCAATAAGTATAGCAAACACAGACAAGAAATGTCTACCGAAATATCCATGGCAAAAGCCAGTGAGCGTCCTCCTCCCCTTCAGAGGCGATAAGGTGCCCAACGTGATCAAGCGGAAGCTTAGATGCACGATTGAAAGAACTTACCCCGCCTGCAAATTTTTGTACACATGTACAACAACGGCTATTCCAGTAAGACCAACCAAAGTCACTCTGCCGATGCACGACACCTCAAACTTCGTTTACGAGTTTACATTTAGTTGCGGATGCAAATACATCAGGCGCACTCAAAGGCAGTTGGCAACACGGTAAGCTGAGAATATGCCAAAGCGGCTGCTCAAGACGGAAAATAAAATACCGAAGAGCTCAATTACTAAGCACTTACTGGATACTGGCCATACAGTTGACCAAAAGACCGCGTTTAAGATCGTACTTCGGGCGGCGACCGGACGTATCTTACGGTTTGCCGAGGCCGCTGCAATACGCAGAGGAAAAACAGAACTCTGTTAGTAGCTGGATCATGTGATCAACCTCGCATTGCCGTGGTAACGATCGGTCATTTTAGTCCCTCTCACGCTTTGTCCCTCGCTCGCCCCCGACTATTACCGATTGCTGCTCTGTAATTCCCCCCTCTTAATAACACTTTACAGGCTTTCACTGTTACTTGATCCACCTTGCCGTGATAGTTACCTCCCCCTTCTCTACCACTCACTGTGCATCCACATTTTTGACTCATGTTTCCCACCCTATTTACCTCTTAAGCTTCATTCTTCCAACTAGACAGCTTATATACTACATTAACAGGCAATGACCGTTGGAAGATGAATAAGAGGTCACGAAATTGTATGACGTCTATACATTCTGCTCAATTTGTGACATTCGCCTTTTTAAAATTTATTCCGGGAAAACAATGTTTAAATTTTCTGATTAATGCTCAGAGAGGATCATTTACTGCGTGCACAAAAGTTATAAGATGCGATCAATGTGCTACTGTCAACATATGACAATTAAGTGGCCTCTACGTTAGCTAGGATGATTGACTTCTGCTTCGATAATAGCATGAAGAATGACATTACAGGCGTCAGTCACTGAACTTTAATCAGCTGTGTTAGATCCCTGACACTGTACGATAAAAAAACAGTGTACGCCTGCACTATAATGCGTTTTAACAAACAAAGACGATGTGCACGGGGTGTTAATATTTGTCAATACAGTGGGGCCTTTAAACCCGGACTTAGGAGTTGGCGGCTCACACGATTGCCCTTTAAGGCGAAAATGGTGGCCTTGTCTTAGTTTAATGTATGGCGTCTCAGCAAACGGGAAATTTTGATTGCCTACACACAAATCAGATAAATACAAGTAAGAGAAATGGCATTTTCATCGGTAAAGAAATGGGGGACAATATTAAAAAAATGATGTTTTGCAAATCTGGTTTTTTTTTCTGTCATGCAATTAAAAAATCCAATTTTGCACCCATTTTTTTCGTTAACCTCACCGGAATAATGCGCGCATTCAAGAGTCTTCATGCAAACTCGCGAAATGCACTCTTTTCTTCTCGACCAAACCTTATACAAAATATATTCGAACAATGTCTGCGTACAGGTGAGCTTAAAAGAATTTAAATATTTGAAACGCAACGGACCGAGGCTGATCAGTTTTCGCAAAACCTTAGTATATGTTTAGCCATCCTGTTTTGTCTTTGCAATCATAGAAAGGGCCTTACTGCAAATAAACATAACGAAAACTGCTCCTGTGTACCAAGACAAGTTAATCCGTTAGCAAAAGGTAGAGTGCGCAGATATTTTGATCTTAAAATATAAAATTCAAGCATGTTTTTAAGAGGTTACTTCTCATAAAATGTTTTATCAATTAATTTAGGGCGCATCAGTTAGTGGCATTTTTCTAAACATTTCTTCCTCTGGGAATTCCAGTTGGCAAAAAATAGGTTGTCAGAAAATCTTTGTTAGACCAAGACATTTACTGGGTAACGAAAACTGTACACTTGGGCACGGTTTAAAAGGGTAATTTGATAAAACGTAAGAGTTAACACGTCGCTCGCATGGCGATGTCGGCGTGTAGATGTTCTTGTGTTTGGGCAGGGGCACACAGAAGAGGGGGGTGAATTGGGTCAGATTGCGGACGTTAATCAGAAGTCAGATACAGGTTGTGATAATTGCTGCTATTTGTACTGTCACTGGAAGGTAGGCATGAAAGGTGATCGCATGCGTCATCTCTGTATTGAGTTGACATGTTTCGTTGTAAATAGAGACGTTTCCGGAACAGAAGGCTCCAAAATTAAGAACCTTCCATAACTCACAAAGCAGGTGGATTTTTTAACTCAATCTTATTCTGAAGGTTTTGGCAAGCACGGAGCACATAATCCTTGCATATTTTAAATTGCCTTACAAAAATAAAATTTGTCCAGAGTTGACCAGCATTTCAATTACATTCTGAACGTCATTGCTCTCAAAACTCGTAAATAATAACAAATATAATGGATGTCCCATAAATATATACACATTTTCAAATAACTGTAAACTTGGTCTTTATTCTAATTTATTATTTCAAAAATGTATAAATATTAACATACATTATTTTTATCAGTGCATATGCTCAAAATGACGTTCATTTTGACACAGATATTGTTTTCAATACCAATCGTCGTACTATAAATTTCGGTGAAGACCAACGTCATTAAGAGCATGAGCTAATATTGGTGTATAACTTCTCTAAAAGCAACGTTGCATAATGCGAGAAGATGCAATGAAAAACACAATAAAAAGATACCTTTATATATATTTCTGTTCTTGAAATAATTAAATTAGAATGAACACCAAGCTTACAATTATTTGAAATATGTATGCTTTTTTGGGACAACCTGTAGTCGATGGATGCATTGTTCACTAAATAAAAACAAAAAGCATGTACATGATTGCACCTGGCCAGTGGCTCCAAATGCGAAATATTCTACTCGTGTGACGTCCAACGCAATGCAATCAAGGGAAAACCTGAATTAATTTTTTTTTAAACGTATCTCTACCTATGATACAGGAAAGTCTCGTGAAATTATTTGTTATACGTACCTGCAGTTTGGGCTGTTCGGTTCGAACTGTGCGTTACAATTCGCATAATATGAAAGCATATGTAGGCGAAAAATCGCTTCAGTAATATTTAAAAAGACAGTTTAACTTCTGTTGCTTTATTAACTTGATTGTTTGCATCAACAGACTTTTCGTATATTTAAGACTTGAATTTACTCAATAAGACCAATCTTCCACTTTTCTGGAGTTTTCCTTTTCTTCGAAAAGCAAGAACAACATAACATCACGTAATAAACTGCAATATGTATTTTGTTATACATGCTGCATACTTGACTGCTGTAAGACGTTTGGGCACGCAGCGTGAGCTGCTTCTGCGTAAAATAGAGAAGCCGGTTAAAATCCTTAAAATTCATACGTTAAGAAATGTACTGTATAGGCCACGCCGATCCATTTGCTCCCATACACAAACAAAATTCGAATGGTCCGAAATGATCAGGGACAGGCTACCACCTGCCCGGGCAAACTTGGCAGCATGAGGGGGGGGGGCGTGATAACCTGAGATGACAGATGAGCTCGCCAGGTGGTGGGACAATTGAGACCTTCGGATTGCTGAAGTGTTTATTCATCCACTGAGAGACATTGTTTCGTTGGCCATCTGCGCTCTGAAAAACTCACAAAGTCATGCTATTAAGCTATATTCATAAAAATAAATTGGTTTAGGACAAAGCAAATTTTGAAGACTTTTGTTTCTGCCCTTAGACGGCAAGAGAAACCCGATTTCTGCAAACAGATGGACCACGTGGTTAATTACTGATTACCTTGGTAGTGAGCAGCAGCTGTGAATCAAAAATTTCATCGACTGCATCGAAACGGGCACATGGTATTCTACAGACGTTGTTTCTGTTGATATAAAAATTTGGTGCAAAGAATTTAATATACGACTGTGCCATTTGTAACAGTGTTTACGTAGTTCTCCTTTAAAGCGCTGGCGAAGATTCTTAACTTATGGGAGAGTTCTCTAGTTCGTTTGATTTGTAGCTGTAATGGGCCGCAGCTCTGAAGATGCTTTTCTAGTGGATCTGCGTCCGAACTCGTCGAAATGCGCATTCGCAAATACGAAATATGAATGACGCGCAAACCAACGACTACCGTACACAGCCCGCTTATACACCATACTAATAGGGCTGACGGGAGAAATTAATTTATATAGCCCCACTCATATACCCATAGTCCCAGAATATTGTCCTGCAAAAGCGGAGATAAAAGAGTTTTGTGGGGTGGGAAAATATGATAGGCAGAAAAGAATATTTTTAGAATAAAATGTAAAAATGCAGACAAAGTTGCTTCCCACGGCCGCCGGGAAAAGGTTGTTCCGCATTTAAATTGAAGGTTTGCACGGCGCTTCGCACCGCGCACTTTACTTATCAAACTCCAGAACAGTAAGTTGGACCACAGGTAATTTGACGAAGACGACCTTTTAACCACCAGCTCCATAGTCATGAAACCTGCAATTCGATAATCGTGTTTTTTCCCAATGAGTTAAACGCTAATATAGATGATGAAGATCTACAGATATAAACCGACAACACTTTTCAATACAGTAAATTAGCAATAAATTAAGCATTTATTAAAGTTTATTCCACTGCCCATAAAACCCAATAATCGCCTCTTCGTAGAAAAGCATACAGGTTGTAGGGATTATTGAGTGAAGCAACATCAGGAAATGTTGCCGGATTGAGTAGCTCGGAAAGATATAAGTAGTCTACGAGGTCCCATGCGAAGCTTGTGGTACTGTTTATTGTAGCAAACTAAACAGTTCACCTCCTTTGAACAAAAGCTCACAGTGAAGAGGCGTGACCATCGGCGCCAGGTGACCGTGCGCAGCCTTAGTCCAGGATACATCTTCACATTGGATAAAAAACTGAGCGTCCGGCGTATTCAGTTGGAAGCCCCTCACGACACTGTCACGGTAAATGGAATCGACGAATTTCGCTCGCTAGCGGCTGACACAAAATACTACCCGTAGTTAGCACTCATACAAGGTGATTATTGAGTTTTTCAGCACATTGGAATTGCTTATTTTTTTTCGCATAATTCAAATTATTCAATCTCGTCACATGGTCTACCGCAGAACTACACGTCACCGACTGGCGCCATTACAATGTTTTTATTTTTTTCGTTAAATGGGCAAAACCACATGCTTCTGGTCCTGCAAAGAAGTGCGACTGTTTATCCGACCGCTTAAATCTGTAACTGTTATTTGTCAGTCATATTGAATGAGTTACCTAGTTGAAGCGTATGAATGTACGTGTGAAAATGTGTTTCTTTCCTATGCGTGAAACGCATTGAGGCGCACCCCTAGCGGTACATAACCGGAAACTTGCTAACCACATTTCCTCTTAATTTTTCTCGACGTATACCGTATGCACTTAAGACCACATAATTTTCATGAGGAAATTAGACGAGGTAAGTAAGCGTTTATTTTGTCACATTATTTTGATTCATTACGTGGATTTAATTCTGTGAAGGCATTTGAGTTAGAAAAATGACCATTGAAGTTAGCTGTATTAAGAGAAATGACATCAATTTTGGCAAACGTGGAAGTTGTCTCATATCGAAGGTATTGCTAATGCAATTATGAAGACAGAAGCAAACTGCTTATTAATGTTGACTATAATATAGAGGAAGTCAAAAATAATTCAAATAGGTATAATAGATATCCCGCCCAGAATTGGACAGTTTTATCGAAAAGTGTTCAGATTCAACTGAAGTCAAGTTAAAGTAATTACATTTATTTTCAAAACAGGGCATGATTTATTTTATAAAAAATCTGTTTTGCTAACTTGAGAAGATTATTCGCACAAATTCATAGTAAAAAATTTTTAATCGCATTTTGTTTTACCGCATCGCGTCCACTGCGGAAAAGCGAAGTGTTCACATATTTTAACGTGAATGTAATTAAAAGCAGGCCTCAGTAAATGGAAGTCATCCAGAGATATACTTTTGGTTAAATAGGTGTTCTTATGCTCTTGTTAGAAGCGGAACAGACAGAAAACTAATAATAACTTTAAAAAATGACCATATATATTGCCACTCTGTTTTGTATTCGCGAGCTTATAATAGATCGTGAAATCAATCCAGGTTTGTGAAAAGTAATTCATTTTCAAGAGAAATGTTATTGCCAGTGAAAAGGAATCATTTATCGTTAGGCAGCTTCAGATAATTGTCGAAAGTCTCCTTTTTCATTTTGACTTTACCTTGTTAACATCTAATATACACAGAAATGTGGCAACTGAATATGTAACTAAAACAATTTTTAAAGAGGTAATTACGAAGAGAATGGATTTTTTATTCTTAGGAATAGGAATATTCCAGTCATTTTGTAAACTTTCTGTATGCTCGACAATGTGGTTTGCCGATTTGAGACAACCAAGGCCGCTGAGCACTTGCCTAACTGGCTTTTGAAGCAAGAAGACAGAATACCATTGTCCTCAATTACCAAGCATCTACTAGTTAGTGGTCATTCTGTCGACGTCAAAACAGCATTTTGAGTCCTTTTTTGGGCTCAAACAAACCGAATTTTACGCTATTCGGAAGCTAAATACATACAGTGGGAGAAACCTGACATATGCAAGCAGCTTGAAAATGTCATCGACCTCCAATTGTCCTGGTGATTGGTCATTTCATTTAATTTCCCATGTGTCTTTTGTTAACTTCCCTCATCGTATACTTCCAATATGTTGACTTAAGGTTCTGTCCTTTTTATATTGATTTTTAAACTGACATATTCCTTGCTGTTGCCAGTACTTCTTTGAAATTCAGTACTGCTCTATGTGTTCTCGTTATCTTTCTTATGCAGCGACATGTAGCAGCTGATACTCTGTCTCGAAATTTGTTGATCTCAATAAAGTCTGCTGTTTTTGCCTGTTTTCAATTTGCACAGTGGAAAAAATGCTTCAAAGATGATTCACATGGCCATCTTCATTAGAACTACTATCGAAAAACTAATTTTTCGCTAAATTCTCTTTAAAAAATATATAATTTAAATTTTTTTGATTTAAACGTGAAATTGCTGACCAATAAATGGATGAAAAAGTGAAGGCAATAAAATCTTCGGAAAGGATCTCCGAATTTCAAGTAAGATATTAAATAAATAGTTCCCCATACATGGCAATGTCTACAAAAATGTTGACTCAAGAAAAGTTAGTTTTTTATAACGGGAAGGGTTTCGTAAGTTTCACAGATTAACCAATTTTTTTAGATTTTTCCTCTAATTTATAGCAATTTTAACATCTCACGAAATTGGGTATATTGGGGAATTTTTTATAATTTTGCTGAAACATTAAGTAATTCTTAATCTTTAAATATACCTAGTGCTGCACAAGTTTTATTTCTAAGATTTCGTAAAGGCGGTCACACTGGTATGCAAACAATAGTCAAAGTTATGAAAGTTGCATGAAACCTAGCGCATGCATTGCACATTATACATCCACAATCACGAATATACATATTTCTGGTACTTAACAGGACTGTGAGCAGGCATGTCCTCAAGGCATGACGATCTGCGACAGTCGCCCTAGAAAGTTCAATGTGTCATTTAAATCTCACCTCTATCTCAAATGATAAAGACCGAATACCAAAGGTCCAATAACCACTTTCATGTCCTCACAAATGTGTCAAGTATGGAGTTTTGCCTGTTCTTTGACGGCGTCGGATCGGGGAAAGTCAAACAAAGTTCGTGAGGTGGATGATAAGGACCTCAGGCACCTTTCTTGAATGGCCTGACGTATACTCGTATAGCCCGCAAAGGAAAAATCAATTATTTGACTGCCGTCTTTTATTTGATGATAAATTTAGGACGGAATCGGAAGAGATATAAAATTGAGTAGATAAAACGTGCAAATATTTTAATGCCGGATGTAATTTTGCTTTCATCACCCCGGAAGAGGAAGAAGGTGGGAAAATTACTTAGACCAAATTATATGTATGCTGATGTTTCAAAAGCGGTCTCGCTTCCATCCTCAGAATGCACGTCTTTTCTCCCGCCGGCGTCAAATACGTGCGTCTTACTGCTAGACTAATACTATAGTCGTGCTTGATGTACGCGCGTCAATTGATTGCACCGATCGATTACTGTTGGCTGTTTTAATTTTTCCCGCTCTCGCGGGCGCCTTCGTGAGAGGATGAGCCAAGCAGTTTGTGTGACGCTGATCGGTTTCACCCTATTCGCTCGCGGCTGTCGACCCTGCGTATCTTCCTTCGCCCCAACTTATTCCTACGTTATAAGTGGACGTTAGCCCTGTGCGGGGCGCTTTGTAGGCGGGATGACGGTCTATGTCTCTGTTAAGTGCACCCGTCGAGAACCAAATCTCTAGCAGCAATCTGGTCATCTTGCGATTGACTCGGCCTACTACCTTTTTTTCTCAAAGGCGAACGTGCGATTTTTATGCTGCACATGGTCATATACCATACAATGCTTATCCTTATGGTGCATAGCTTGTTGAGGCTAATGCAACCTTGAGGCAAAGCGTCTGCCTGTTAAACCAACATAGCTTTCATCGTATCTTTGGCATGGCATGTTGTAGACCACTGCTAATTGTTCTTTCAATAGTAGCGGGTATTTAGGCCTCATGATTTGCTGATTGATAGTGGACTATGATCTACAAACCATACCAAATTTTGAACTCTATTTTCTATGGGTAACTGGATGTCACGAAAGGAGAAGTTCAGCAATGTCCTTAAGGTGTGAACTTTGCGTTCTGATAATAGAAGCGAGGATACTCTGAAGCGTAAACATAAATATAATTCGGTCTAAGGAATTGCCCAACTTTCTTAATTTTTCTTTGAGGGATGATGAAAGCAGTGTGGATGTAGTTTATACGTCCTAAATGCCACTTAGAAATTACTAGATCCAAAGCTCTTTAAATGGAACTGATACGATGTTTCCAAATCTCCTATCAAGTCATGATCCAAAGACCAAAATATAGTCGTTATCTATGGACACAATAAGGGGAAAGACTTTTTTGTGGCAAAATAAGCTTAAGTAGGTCCACCAATGTATCCCTTCTCCCTGCATATTTTCCAACGTAAACGGTGGGTATAGGGTTTTATGGATGGGGGATTCGGAAAAGCATTCAGATATACTTTATTAAATGCTAAAGGTATTTGTGTTAAGAAGTGTCGTTGATTTCTATCTCTAGAATTTTCTTATCTGTATTATCGTTTAACTTATCGCAGAAAACCTGATTATCAAATTGTAGGTTTCTTGAATTTCCTGAAACATAGAAATAGTAGGTAGAGGGTCGTAAACTTCAACTTAATTGAGGTCCAGCTTATCTTTCTGGATTAAGAGGCAAGAAAAAAGGGATCAGCAACTACCTTTCATCGATGTTCTCGTCATGGGAACTTCTGAGGGCAAAATCCCAACAGCGGTCTACAGGAAGGTGACGAACACAACACAGCTTTTCAATTTCACAGTAGCCATCCGGTGCCTCACAAAAAAGCTGCGTAAAAACGCTCTTCGAGAGAACCCAGACTCATTGCAGTAGTCCGATAGGAAATACAGGTGCGGCCAGATAGCACCGTAACCAGTTTATGCGGACTGGCTATCCGAAGACCTTCGTGAGCCGATGTGTACGTGCTCGCCCTCCGAGGACCCAACAAGTACCAACCGGTACGATATGGCGTGCGCAGTCATACATCAAGGGTGTATCGGAAGCGACCAAACGCGTTGCTGCGGGACTAGGCATCGGAATTGCACACCGTACCAAGGCTACCATGCGCAGCGAGATTTTGTGAATCAAGGACCATTTAATTCGCAGTGAGCAGTCAGGCATCGTGTTTCGCATACCATGTCTAAATTGTCCCCGAAATTACACGGGACAGATGGGGCGTAAGCTTAGTTCGCGCATACGCGAACATAAGTGGGCGGTACAACGGGGTGAGGCATCATCGCAAGTGGCCGGCCATACATACGAAACTGGTCACGAAATTAATTTCGCAGCTGCGAGGGTAATCGCGCACGCTGGCAAGAAAAGAGGCCGCGAATAGATTAAAGCCTGGGCCTCGGACGAGAACTCAGTCAATCGATTTATCGATCTGGCGCTGGTATTCATCGCGCTGCGCAGCCATCTCCGGAATAAGGGCACTGTTGGTTAACTGCCCCCCCCCTTTTGTCCCACCCCCGTAACGGTTGATTGGCCCTTGCGTCCTATAACTGTTGCTTGTCGTTCGTTTACGCCTTTCATCGCCGACGATGGACTCTAGGAGGAGCCCGAACGCTCAGACAAGTAAAAGTGTTTTTTTTTCCTGTCTAAGTTTTGTTGACTACCTCAAAGATATTCTTGATGAGATGTTGATATCTGCCCACCTCCGATTTTACCCGTCTTCTGACTGTTTTCCTTCAATATACGAGACTAGGCATGCAGTTTTCTGAAGCAGAAAGTTTTTGGGGCACCAACTCCAGTCAACATGTCAAAATAACCAGATCAAATGTACAACAACTGGAATTTCGATCGCATCATTGCACAAAATGGGTCAGCAGCTTTTACACCCCTTCCAAATGTGCCATGTGAAATGACAGCCCTTATAAATCGCGGAAAAGGGCACTTGTAAATGGACGTTCTGTTAAGCAAACTTGCGATACTAAACACTTCCTACGATAACTTATAGTCCATAAAAAGTTTGCATCTTCTGTATAGTAGTTTTACATTTATTGATATAAGTAACCGACAAAATGTTTACGTGAGAAATTTATATTAGCACACTTAATGAATGAGAAACCTTTTTATGTTCGCCATATATCTGAGTGACCAGCGGCAGCAGGTAAATCGAATGGTAACTGCTGGTAACTGTTTCTCCTTTGCTAGCCGTCTTGAGCCAGAAATTCCTTTGTTGCTTGACTTGACATTGTAGGCGGCATATTCTTTCGTTGAGCGTTAGTAAGTATAAACGTTAGTTTGATTAAGATTGTCGAGACTTAGCTGTATCGATCCCAAGAATCTTCTGTTATTTCGGTTGCGTAGGTAGGTAGGATATTCGCTGATCCTGATGCATGTGTTGCTCTGGGGTTCAATCGAAGTAAGTGGGTCCGATAATGAGTACTATCAGAGGCAAACGAAGGCTAGTATAGCCATTTCTGAACTGCTAGCCTTACGCAGTGCCAAGATTGCACAGTCAAAAGGTAAACGATTTTTTAAAGCGCTTGCATGCATTAATCTTTAGTACTACATTCCTTTTGTTATGATTTGTGCATTTCAAACGGGGGCTAATACAGTAGGTTGCATAACTCTTGAAACGTTAAGATCCAAATTTAGGTGGGTGGTTTAAGACAAATCTGAGGGTTTTTATTTTGTTTGATGTATGGCAGAAAATACTGCTTCCTGGAAAGGAATTCAGTTCAGATCAATAAATTGAGGGAAATATTTGGTCAGCGCTGGTCAAATCCAACGTATCGTGATATAAAAGGAATTATCCTTTACTATTACACTTTGCAAAGTAGCACTTCTTTTTATGCGTGTTGTGATAAAAAATTCCTGACAACTTATAACTAACTGAAGAAAACCGAGCATATGAAACTTTTTTTAATGTCCAACGAATATCCTGAGCTATGAATTGCAACGGGTCAAAAAATCTTGTTTACACCTTTTAATTATATGGGTCAATGTCGGCCACATCAAACGTTTCTCACTATCCTAGGAAGGTCCTACTCTTAAAATGCTACGAATCAAAAACGTTTGTTTATACGTGTTTACTGTTAGAAAAAGCTGAAGATAAGTAATTTTTGTGTCGAATATGGAGTTTCACTTAGGTCAAGGACAGCAGTTTTCGACTTGCTAGCCGTTTACGACCAGGTATCCTTGGGAGCAATTTTGCGAATCCAAAAGTTAAACACTTTTTGAAGTGTTTTATATAGCTTTCTTTGGTGTTGCAATCTTTTTTGCTTAAGGCTAATTTTAAGTCGGAATTCATGGGTTATGTTATGCTAGTAATGAAGTTCTACGATTCCAATTTAAGTGGATAAGACAACACACATTTGAGGATGTTTGAATGCTTCAGTGAAATGACTTAAGACACAACACCATTTACTAGAAAAGAATTCCGATTCCAAGTGGGCCCTTTAAAACGTTTCTTGATGTCCAAGGAACGTCCTACTCTATAAAATATTACGGGTAAAAACCAGTAAGTCAGTTAAGTTTTGCTATATCCTTTTAGGGGACAGTTGCATGAGAAAGAACGTTAAACAACTCTCTCTCTCGTTTGTTTAGCCAATCATCTGGAGCGGGTGTATCGATTGAAATCAAGCGTACTGCGCGTTTGAAGCAGCGAGTCGATCGATGCCACTTGAAAAGCCGTCGCGAATTACTAAATCACGTGGGATGCGGGTCAGGGCAGAAGAGGAAAAGATGAGTCACGTGAAAAAAAATCTAGGCGGCAGGCTCCTACAGCCACCATCAATCCCCCGGAAGAACAGAAAGCGGCGTGCTGCAACACTGATGAAAAAAATACGACGTTGAACATTATCGGTAAAATAACGGTTAGAGATATGAGCATGACGTCCACTATGAGAGAGACAGACACAGCGTAAAGCGACGATAGCTGCCATGCTCGATCCAGAGGCTATTGCGCGGACTGAATTTCCCTTATTTGTCCTCCGGTGATCATGAGGAAAGAGGGTAGGCTGTGATTATGCGTTGTACATCATAAGTCTGATACTGTAGCGGTTCGTGCCTGGCTGACTAGCTCGCGTCGAGTGCACTTTCCCAAACGCTCACTTTCTCGACGTCTCGATCAGCCAATCATAGTTCTCGCATCTATGAGGCGACGAATGAGGAGCTTGCACGCGTGCCCGACGCAAGTTGCCTCTGTGCCCAAAATCTCCAGCCCGACCTAGCCAATGAAAGATCTTCCTCTCTCTGTCTTATGGCCTGACTACTCTAAGACCTCACTTGGTTCCGGTGAACCTACTGATCGGACGTATCTCTCCCAAGTCAATCTGTTCTCCTCTTCCGTTGTTACACAATAAACTCTTCCATCTTCTCTGGCCTTTAAAGACTTTTCTCCTCAGCACTAAGTAACCATGGTCTGAAGATCTCATTTGCACGGTTAGACTCACTTTACCCACTGCGATAATACTGTAGCACGGCTGCATTGAATCTTTTTGACAGCACACGGCACTACGTTGTGATGCTAAATCAGTATTATTTAAATATTGGTGCCTTAATCCCTAATCTTATTAAATATTTGCCCCATACTGCATACTGGTCTGGTTGGCAGCAGCATCCTGGTATTCGCAGTCCAAACTGGGTTGAAACTCGGAAGAAGAAGAAACCATGACAGGAAAAAGAGTTTTATTGTCCTGGCGTTTCGAAATTCCCTCAGAAATCTTTAATCAGAGGTAATATAAGAACAGTCTGAGACATGCGCAGATAATTTGATACATGCACAGGTTACACGGTATTTAAAGTTCGTAGAATTCATCCGCATACGTACTATAATTGTCAGTTCCTGTAGCCACTGCTTGAGGTCTTAATTGGCGCAGTGATGGCTCATTAATTATCACAGCGTTCTTGTCCGTTTCGGATGCGGGTTTTATAATTGCGGGACAATTATGCCCACTGTTGTCAGAGTTATCGTTGCGCCCAGTCCTCCCCACGTGACTGATTCTCTCGCTCAGGAAATTTCTTAGTACACCATATGGGAACGGCAAATCGATGCGCTTGTTGACGGACTGGGGGCCTGAGTCCCATGACTCGAGCAGCTCGTGACTGACGCGGTTGTCACCTCTTGCGAGGATTTTGCCCTCGTCAAACTTGAAAATATGGCCGGCTCCCGTCAAGTGAGCTGCAACCTGGAAGTTGGCGTCTTTCTTCCTCACCGCCACTGCATGCCCGGCCATTCGCTTCCGCAGTAATCTCCCGGTCTCTCCGGCGTATTTGCTTTGTCCACAACTACACCAGATCCGGTAAACGACTCCAGCCGTTTCCTGCCATGGTAGTGGGTCTGTAGTGGCCCTAGCAGCCAGTTGGAACCCAAGATCAGATGGATGGCGCCTTTGGCCTGTGCGCCTAAGGCCGCCTGAGGTCAGGCGCTACTTGCCGGCACCATCTGTCCGTTCTCTCGCAATGGTCTGAGCCACACACGAACACACCCAGTCTCGCCTTACCAACCTTGCGCTATGCAACCACTCACAGGCCAACCTTGCCATTGAACGCGCCTTGTCTCTGTCTTCTGGCCTGATTCCTGCTAAGACCTGAATGGGGGGATTCCACCCAGATGCGTCGTGGCCGGCGACGCCGCCCTGTCCTACGGGCCTCGCGATCCTACAGCCTGCAAGACCTATTGGCACCTTCCCCTTATCCCTTCTGTAAACAATAAACTGCTCCGTCTACTCTGCCTTCCAATGACTTTGCTTATCTCCTAAGGAACCAGGGTCTGGAAGACTGTAGGTGTTAAGGCCATAACCGTCGTAGCCTTACTTTATTGTCTTTCGGCCTCATGACCCGGCGCGCGATGGTTGCTTCTGGCCTGTGCGCAACTCCAACTCAAAGTGGGGTGAGAAGACGGCTGACGGCTTTCGAAAAAATCCTCACGTACGGAAGGGCCCGCCAACCGTTTGGACCAGTTGGCTTCTCGTCTCGTGTGCGTGTGCACTAGTTGACAGAATTGCGCGGATAACCATTTTATCTCAGTATCCGTTGAGCATCTTGAAATTTTGTCGTTCGCTTCACTGCAATGCGTTTCAACGCGCTGGAATAGCGTTATAACGCAGCTGCGTTTGTGACCAATTGGGTGGTAGCTGTTGTAGTTCAGGACTTGCATAGTGTTGGTTGCTTTCCTGAGCAGGTTAGTTTTCAGGCAACCACCAACTGCCTCGGTTTCGTGAATATAACTGATTTGGCGAAAATTAAAGAGAGCCCTGACGAGCTCCGGGCTTCAAAACGAATAGTACTACTAGCAAAGATTGAAGGTTTTTGAGCCAAGCACCACTTTGAATAAAAATAATTTGTTCGTCGTCAGACTTAATTAAAAGTGAGGGCTGGGTATGTCGCACTACAGGTTTTGGTGGCAGAGTTAACAACGGACGGGGGAGGGAAGGGGGCATGGGGTGGAAGGGTAATGGTGACGTGACACCCGCGGTGATAGGTTATGCTAGTGAGGGGAGGGGGGTGTGTTAGCGTTTGGAGTATAGGCCGCGTGTTTGGGGGAGGGGGGGGGGGGCTGGTTAAGAGTCCGAGAAATTCCAATTGACCGGGCACAGAGAGCCAGTTGTTGTTTCAGGCTGTGTCCAGATTAGAAGACCATGCACGAAACCCGGTATAGTGTGAGTCAAGCTCTACGGGCCTGTTCATACTAGCCGGATTCGAGTGCCAAGCTTCAAGGAATTATCTCGCTTGTCGCGTATGAGCTATTACGATCACGTCGGTGGAATCCCAATTGAAGCGTGATCACACTCAATGGAGTGCGCAAATACGAGTGATAAATGGTTCCGTAGGCGAACGGCTGACTTGTGTTCCTTGATGAGAGTCTCAAGGCGTCAGCCTGTTTGGCCAATATGAACGCAGGGGCAACCAGCAAACGGTATACGGTAAACGACGTTACATAGTTATTCCACGGGTAGAGCGTCCTTTACCCGGCATAAGCCTGTGCGCAGTGAGGTTGCGGGCTTGTGGGCAACGGAGATGCCAAAGCGACTTAGTTGCCGAGAAATGGTTTCAGATAATCCAATCATGTAGAATAGCGACGAAAATTTCCGTAGCAATGTAAAATCGTTGGGAGGGAGGTTTTGTGCTTGACCCCGACGTCTAAGGCAATTCTTGACAAAGCTTATCGGATATCCATTAGCCCGGAAAAATTTGTACAAGTACGTAGGTCTCTCTTGAGCAAATCGTCGTTACTGCACTAACGGTGGGCCCGTTGGAAAAGAGTGCGAACACAGCTTCTTTTATGGGCCACAGGGTGGTTACTCCTACAGTTAAGGATGATTTCTGCAGTGGAGTCCTTTCGGTATACGCTTGTTGCGACTTCGCCATCTGCGAGTTGTTGTATCCTCACGTCAAGGAATGGGAGGGTGTCTCCTGTTGCTCTTCGCGGGTAAATTGTATTTCTGAGAAGACCCCATTTAGACTCTGGTGCAGCCGTTCGACATCGCAAGTCTTCATGATGACGAATGCGTCGTCTACGTAGCGGAGCCACAATTTTGGTTCTACAGCTCGAAAAACCTCCTCTTCTAGTCTCTGTAAGACTAGCTCGGCCAGTAGCCCCGATATTGGCGAGCCCATTGGGGTACCCTTCACCTGCTGATAGTACTTGCAATCAAATTGACAAAAGTTCTTGAGACAGAGTTTAAGCATGTCCAACACGTGTTCTTTCGGAATATCGATAGGATTTTCATCTAGGCGCCGCTCTTGACTTTCGATGGTTAAAACGTGCAGTATAGAAGAAAACAGAGCAACAACGCCGAATGACATAATACATTCATCAGGACTTACTTGAAGTCATTGAATTCTATGCGGGAATGCCTATGAGTATTTGATATTGTATTGCGATCCACCACTCAGGTGCTTTAGTTTTCTGTAAAGCCATTTGTCAAGGTTGTAAGTGGGGGATCCAATTAGTGGCACTATCATGCTCAATGGCGTATCAGCCTTGTGCACTTTTTGAAGGCCATACGCATGTGCGATACGAGGTCCGCTAAGGTTGATAAATTAGCCGTCCCCGGGGGTGATGAGTTTCAACCAAGAAAGTTTGTTCACCTTCTTCTTTATAACAGCGGTCTGCTTTTTAGTTGGGTCCACATCGAGTGGTGTGTACGCCTCTAAGTCATTGAGGACTTGCCTTGCTGACGTAGTCAGTCTTGTCCATGACGACAGTTGCCCCAACTTTGTCAGCGGGCACAATGATTACACTGTCATCAGCCTTCAGTGAGAGTAGTCCCTTTTATCTCCTTGATAGCAAGGTTTTGATGGTCCTTTCTCTGCCGGAGGAGATCTGTTGCGCAGCTACGTATGTCCGGATGCATATCGTCAGGGACGGTGGAAACCAGTAGAAGGGACTCGAGATTGGCAAGAAAGTTAGTCGGTGTCGCATCGGCATGGCTGAATTTTATTCCTTTTGACAGGAGGGTTAATTCAGCAGATGTGAGGACCCTTCGCGATAGGTTGACGACTCTCTTCGAGATGTTGCTTTCATTAGTGGGAAGGAGAAGTGATTTGAGTTTATCCTGCAAGTTGGCTCGCTTCTTCATTCTAGCATCCTTTGTGGTGACATTTATTCTTTTCAGTGCCTCTTCGAAAATATTTTCAGGCAAACGTGAAACACATTGGCTTCTGAGGTCGTTGATGGTTGCTTCGAAACGGCAAATACGGTGGTGAACATCGGATATAATAGCTCTTAAAACATGGAATCCGTATTTGTGGGCGAGTAGTCTTCCGGTCTCATTAAGTAGAGTTGGCTTAAATCGGAAAGATTTCGGAAGGATGTTGAAGTCGCGACAGCGGTGAAGGAAGTAGAGTTGTTCGTAAGTCATTTCCAGACTCTGTGTGAACTTTTCCCAACGTCTGGTCAAGATAAGCGTTTGACGCCCAGAAATATGCTGGATAAGTGCAGCAAGTTGCGTTCTGAGATGATATGATGAAAAGAAGGAAGGCAATTCACGAGTACAACTCGATTTTCCGAAGATCTTCCTTTTTAACTATTTAATGAAGGGGACGGTGTTGAGCTTGCACCAGGAGGCCGGCTCATTGATCTTAACTACGCCGATTATATCGCGCTTTTAGCCTCAAGCTTTGGTGGTTTACAGTCGGTAGTGCCGCGTTTAAATGAGATCTCCATGCTGGTTGGCATGTCCATACATTCCGGAAAAACGAACTTTTTTCAAACTGTTCCCTTAACAGGAAAAGGCACTCGTGGGGATTACTGCCCATCAACTTGAATAAGTAGACGGCTTTAAATACCTCGGAGCAAGGCTTCTATCGAATAAGCAGAGCAAGGACGACATTGTCTCCCATACCGATGCTGTTCGCTGGCTTTCTCGATCCTTCGAAAGTGCCTATGGATCCGACGTAATATCCTCATCGTCAAGAATATTCATGTATACCGTGCATCCATCCGGTCAGTCCTGCTCTATGGATGCGCTGGGCTGTGCGCGCTGATGATGGGTGAAGACTGGAGGTCTTTGACCACCAGTGCCTGTGGACGACCTTGCGAGTTAAGTATAGTGACTTCATCTCAAATAAGACAGTCCGAATTTGCTGCGAGCGCATCACAGGTATATATCAGGCCATTCAAGAAAGGCATCTGAGGTGGTTTGGACACTTGCTCCATCGTCCGCCCCCAAGGCTTTGCTATGCTGCCTTCGACAAACGGCCACAGCCCACCTGGACGCATCGAAGAAGAGGGCAACAGCAAACTTGGCTCGACACCGTCCGCTAAGACATGGAAGTAGTTCTTGGACTTTTTATCTCCGGTTTACGTCACTGGAAGAGACTGAGTTGAGCGCTCCAGATCTGTTGCCGCTAATCGTCACGGATAGAGAGATACCGTTCGTGACATCCTTGAGGCTGGCTAGATCAGGCATGATCACAGCCTTACCAGGTACATGTAGAGGGCTTCTCATCTGTTTCACTTAAATCTCTTCTCTGATTTCAGTCACCGTCCCTGCTCCGATTGTCAAACTATCCCCATGTTTTCAAGCACATATGACTGGACAAAGGAAATTACGGTAGTGTAAACACACAAAGCATAGTTTTCGTGATGATGAGATAATTGTTGATAGATTTGACATTTCCAGATCAGGTGCTTGATAAGACCCTGTTAATATTTATTGAAAAATCTAAGGCGCATTTCATATTAATGTGGAGAACACTAGCGTGGGGGCGCAGTGAAATATTCAGGCATTCTTTTTGCCGATCCTGGATACAGGATCGTGGAAAACGTGCTTCTGCTTCAGCGTTCCCGATGAGCTTCCAAGTGCATACGACAGTTACTTATCATCCGTCTGCTTGCATTTTTCACAGGCCTGACTGTGCGAACATGTGGTTAGTGCTTTGGTTAACAAACCTCCTCACGCTCGGACCGCCAGGTCATGTGCATGTTGGAGAAAAAAATGCTTCAGATTCGGCAGACCAGCCGCGTTATTCGTAGATGAACAATGAAAAGTTGCTGATAACCTGTGTTTGCCAAATAGACCTCTCAAACTAAACGTGAGAGTATTTGCAGAAATCGGACTTTAGCTTAGTCGATCCTGTGGAAATTTATTTTGCTCGTAATTTGGCTTTACCAGTTCCCTACGCGTTTTCTAGTACACACAGTAGTTGCTTATTATCGATATGTTTGTATTTCTTCACAGACATGACCGTGGGAACTTACGGTTATTGCAAGTCATTGAGTTCATGTGAATATTTGAGCACATTTACTTCAACTTTACCAGACCCACCGCGTTACACCCTAGAAGCTAACAGCAGACACTCAGAAGAAGTAGACAACTGTTGATTTAGTTTAAAAACCGAGACACGCAGGCTCCTTCGATTTTGCTTCAGTGGCTGAAGCATTCGAAAATTGTTAGGTAGTAAAAATTGGTTTGCGCAAAGATTTGAGGCCCAGGTATCTTATCATTTTCATCATTGCCAAAGAAGACGAAGATATAGAGCGAGTTCTATTAGGACCGATGTTTCGAACACTCGCTTGTTTACATCATCAGAGTAACATGGTGGTTGTTCCTGTTTGCCTGGATTGTTTCAGCCTCGGTGCTTGCCTGTTATCATATCCGCGCTCGGCGCACAAACTTTGACCTGATTTGTCGCTGCTGACTGTCCGTGAGATTGACTGCTCGGGTGACCTTTGTCCTTTTTGCGGCTGTGGTAATTGTTGGCAAGTCATTGCGCTTACTGGCCTGTTTTTCGTCTGCTCACGGACTGCAATGCAAGGTATGTCAATGAAAAGGGCAGACGCTTTGGCGCCAGGTTGCATGAGCATCAGCCCGCAATCAACCGCAAGGATAAGCTGTATATGGGCTATGAACATGTTCAGCAGAAGAACACATCTTTACCTTCGACAGTGCAAGGGTAATAGCCCGAGCCAATGACAAGATGGCTAGACTTCTGCTGGAAAGTTGTTATTTGACTAGCAAACCTTACAATGCATAAAAATTCATCCTGCTTACCAGGCGGTACGCAAACAGCTCGAGTCCCGTCGGACGAGGACAGCAGGACGGCGAAGAAGACTCAAGCGTGGAGTACAGCTTATGTCAGACGAAGATAGGAGAGGGGTCGGCTAGGGACCATGTGACGATGTTAACAAGCGAGTGTCCGAAACTTTAGTCGCAATAGAACACGGTCCATGTCCTTTCACCTTCTTCTTTGTCTTTTTTTTGGGATGATGAAAACTGTAAGATATTTTGCCATCAAACCTTTGCGCAAACCAATTTTTATTACACAACAATTCTCGTGGCGAGATTCTTAGTAGTGGATATTATTAAAAACATATTCGTATGCTCCAGTTGGCAGCTTGATCTAGATCCTCCGAGATAGTTTTGCATTTATAATTAAACATGTTGTATACGGAGTGTCATTTCGGATGCATTAGTCCTCGTAAACCAGGCATAGCCGTTCACAACTGAACAGGCACAAGGCACAAGCCACCCCTTTAAAGGATACTGATTTGTGTTTGGTAATTAATCTGTTTCCTATGCATATAACTGGTTATTTAAACACACGAGTCGGATTTATCCCCGTAAGGACAAAATTAGCAATTGATATATTAGTTGCTCGAATAGCCTTAGTACACTCAGGTAAGAGAGAGAGAGAAAAATAATTTTAGAAGCCTCCCCCCAGTGGTGCCACGATCACTCATTCTGCCTGCTCTGTCAACGTGGCCAGTCAATCGATTTTTGGCGCATCGCCGATTACTGGCCCACACTGGACCTGCCTCGGCACTTGTGAGGACTGATCTACTTTGCGTGAATTGGCACTCAAGTCAGTCAATCAGCCTATCGATTTTGCGTAACGCTGATTACTGGTATGCGCTTGATTTGTTGTCAGCGCTGGCAGAAGCACACTTCACACTTAGCCCATTCGACAAAATCACTCGGCCTTTCTCCCCGGTGTGCGGTGGACGCAAGGCTGCAGCACTCTCTCTTTCACTGTTCATGGTTGAATTCTACCCCAGGCCGAGTTAACCATTCTGCTAATTCTTCTCCTACTTATTCTGTACACAATACAATCTCCTTCTACCTTGGCTCCTACAAATGCTATCTTTTTCTAAAATACTGGGCCTAGAAGATCGCAGTAGTTTGGGTTAAACCGGCTTAATCTTAACTCCTTTCCAATATACTTTATTTTAGAGGCCATATCCAAAGTTTTTAGCAAAAAGCAGATCCTGTCACAGAAGGCAAACGATAAGGTTAAGTAAGAGCTCAAATAATACTCATAGTTAAAGGTTAACATGATATTAACGTTATGAATACAGGTCAGTTTTCAAATTCTGAATTTCCGCTTCTCCACACGTGAGCTAGCATGCTAGGAATGGGAGAACAGAGTGCTGATATTTCAATGTACGGAGAGACTTATGAGGGAAGCTTCGGCACCTAGTATGGGAAGACTTGTCAGCCATTAGTTTAGAGTGCAGATGGTGGGTGACCTCACTTAGGATTCGATCAGCCAATTTCTTGACCGTTTCCAATTAAAAACATAGCAAACACCAACAGCTGAAGACAGCAGTTCGAGGATACGTTGACAAATGGCCAGGTTTTTTTATGCAAAGCTGGGAAACTAACTGCAAGACGGGAGAATACGGACATCTATAAATCACCAGCCTAGGGCTTGCAGTATGCGATAGAAACTCAAACATCAGATATAATGCAAAATCTTACGGATTTAAAAAAAAGCCTTCAATATTAAGAGAAAATGGGACGTTTGATGGCGGAGTAACATTAAGGTATCCAAAAAAGGATACCTCATTAGGCAGAATTTCAAAGACTTCAGGTCTGGAAAAGGGTAAGAATCTCTGGACTCTGGACTGAAGAATTGGCTGAAAAAAATTCCAGGCGTATTCTTATAGCTGTGCATGCGGTTAGCAGTTGAATGCGCACGCAGAAACTTTGCGCTGGGCTATTCGGCCGCGAGTGCTTCTGTTTCGCCATATGGCCTTCAGCAATTGCCCAATGTTTTCCAGTATGCACAGATCAGTTTGTTGCAGGTCCTTAATTTAAATCACGCTTCTCAGAAATGAGTGTGTGCGCTTGGTCCGAGATTTCATGTGAGAAAAGCCTCTCCAGAAGGAAAAACTGCGTGCTATTCAATGGCAAACATAAGTTAACAAATATGGCTTGGCTGCGGGTGAAGATGCTAAGCTAAAAACCTAGGTTTACGGGTTTGTTAGATGTTACCCTGTATTGTGTCTGCAGCCCAGCGCAACTGCGCGGGACTCATCCTGCCTTCGCTCTACCAGTGCCTTCTCCAACGCGTAATTATCTATTCCGCGCGCTATCAGCCCTTCTCACGCTATCGATCAACTAGCTGCTTGATAAGCGTATAAGCTCCCAATCAATTGATACTCCCGCTTCATTTGATTGGCTGGGCAGACGGAAAAGTAGTCATCGCACAGGCAAAGCTACACAACAACAACACAAATATGCGGACACAACTGGCGTGAAAATGAAGCCTGCAGCTGTATAGTCACCCAGCCTTTTAACAGTTCAATTTCCGGCTGTAAAACTGTTCATACCAATAGTGTTTTACCTGACTTGTAAATTTTGAGGAAACTTATACATTGCTACTTACGATAACGCTGCTTCCTGACTACTTTCTGTTACTCCTACTCATTCGAAGTCCGAACCGCTAGCACCTTATTGCAGTGTAGCCCAAGGGTTTTACTGAACAGTATGGTTTTTTAATCATAATAATTCACGCCTAAGCAATCGCTTCTGCCCCCATTTTGCTGTACGATCTGCAGCTACATTTATGTCTCTCTGTGTGTGTATCATAGAGCAAATTGGCAGGGGCAGGTGGCTTTGGATAAATTCTCATAGGACCAGTACACTTACATGGGAACAGCTTACAAGTTCAAATATGAGATGAATAATGTTCGAATTTTCATACCAGTGAATCGTAGGAAGGAGTTGGACCGATAAGAGAAGGCTTTATAACGGCGAGGTCCGTAGGCAGAGGGGTTTGGAGTGACAAAAAGCTAGGGCGTGGACGATTGCATGCAGTTATGTGACAGTTGGCAATACCGGGCGCCAAAGCTTGCCTTAAGTTACTTTGTCCTCACAAGATCAGTTTTCCTTAACTGCTAGCAGTTGCTTCTGCTACTGCTAAAAGATGCTGAGCCCAGGGACTCGGGGTACCTGGTAGAACCTTATAAATCACCCCGAAGGTTTAATTAGGCTCCATACCATACCTGGAATCAACAATGTGGGCGAAGATAGCGCTAGTAAAGCTGCTGAATTTACTCATTCCTGGCCATGCTGTAGGGTATTCCTTTTGCATAAGCGTCAATTCGTGGGACCAGTCCTTTTGCCAACTGTGCTCACGGAAACGTTTGCAACTTTTAAATTTTTTGTTGTTTAAGTTTTAACTATACAAAACAATATTTCTGAATATTCAGGCTTTAGAAATGTCAGTTTCTGAGGCCAGGTTGTGCGATGATATTTTAGGCTCTTGGTTTGATCGATATTCTCCTTTTTCCTCTTGAACTCCATGTCTACCGTTAGGACGTAAACGGTTTTATTCATAAGAAGACCACCAGAACCTTTGTCCGCTTAAGTGATGAATATTTCAATATTTTAACGCAAAACGTTAAGGAGCTCCAGATGCTTAGAGGTTTGCTTTATGAAATTGGTAGCAAAAATTCACTAGAGGTTAATTTGACCAACTCCGCCTCTTCCAGCGTTGTACGTACTAGGTCATGTGTCTGACCAATATATTTTCAAATGTACCTTTTGTCAGTAATCTGTTCGGTCCTTTATATAGAAAACAAAATCAATATCCTTAGGACAGTAATTCGAGCGGGTATTCTTGGTACACAGAGTTAAGTTTTAAGCAAAAGAACATGGCAGAATTTATTTGTAGAAAAGCATATCGGGAGAGCTTGTAAACAGTTTCCCCTTTTAGCCGTTTTTGCTTGCGTCAAATTTGTACACGAAAGAAAACTGCTTTTAATTAGCTCAATTATGTACGTACCACTTCGGAGCATTAGAAAATGTTGATTGAGCCTTCGCTGAATTGACACTGCGGAGAAGCTTTTTCCTTTTCATTTCAACACGTTTTTCATGGCACCGTCGGCAAGTAGCTGCTAAAGAGCATTCCTTCTTTGCTGAATTCGTCTAGAACTGCCATTGGTACACTCCGAAGTCAACTCTCGGAGTATCTATGTCACGTTGTGTTCGAGATTATCGTGCAACTCCTACGATGAGACCTTCAGTATTTGTGAGGGTAGTCCCATTTAACTGTGCAGTTTGTGATGAAATCAGACACCAAATTTGCTTCAGCAAGGCGGTTTTTGAAACGCAGTTACCTTGAACTCCAAGGGATCCGTGGACTGTTTAAGTTGGGCACTCATAGCCATTTAAGCCTTCAGGAAGTCAAGCTAGGTGGACAAAGGTTTTCGATTTTTTCTTCATTATGTGAAAACCATACTAAAAGGGAGAGTAGAGTTTAGCAAATTTTCAGCAAATAGTAGCGAATATTCGAGTCCCAAGAAGCAGTTGAGAAGACAAAGATGCGAGTACTAGAACAAGAGTTTTATTTGCCTGACTTTTCGGATTCTCTTGGGAATTCTTAGTCTTCTTTAAGCAAATAGTGAGAAATAAAAAGGGAGGAGGTGTTAAATTATTAAAATGATCAGTTTCTAATGTTATTTGAAGATTGAGTTAATCCTGGCTGATGAGCGTAAGTAAAAAAGGGAAAGGCAGTATAAGGATCAAATTGAGAGCGCAGATTCTTAACCCGCAACCTGTCTTCGGAACCCGAAAGACGAATGCTTCGTTAGGAAAAAAATCGAGTTAGAAGCACTCAAACCCACAGTCACAGACCCGTATGGTTTACCTCTGATTCACAAACCAGACATAGTAAATTTCTTAATTTGTCCTTTTCCCTGCTCGTGGCCAGTAGCGGCTCACGCCCACAACCAGTTGCGCCAACCAATCACCGGAGACAACCAATTAGAAACCACCGCAAATAATATCCTAAGCATCCCGGAAACGCAACGGCATTAGTCTTTTCTAATGCTCATATACATCGCTTACCGGAAGGCGGACAAGTTTTCGATTACAGTCTCCGAAAATGAGAAGGTCGGTCAGCTGAAGGAGAAGATCAGCCAGATCGGACACATTCCAAAGGTGGAACAGCTGCTGACCTTCGATGGCTACTTCCTTGAGGACACCTACCCCCTCTCTGACTACGGCATCGACGCGAGTTCCACCATTACGGTTAACCTTCGTCGAGGCTACTACCCCACGCTCAAGGTGGACTTTGTACTGCCCAACGGCAACACCTTGACCCTTACTGTGGCCAAGACAGACACTGTGGCCGGGTTGAAGGACCAGCTGCAGAAGGCAGCAGGTTTGGTTTCCTGCTCGCACGAGGTCATGTTCAATGGATATCTGCTACAGGACATGGGACGCGAACTAATCAGTTACGGCATCAAGGACGCCTCCACGCTCAAGGTGATTCGCTGCTTCCCCGTGGAGGAGCGGTGTCGTCTGGTGGTGAAACTGACTGGCGGGAAGGAGCTGAAATTGGAGACGCATAGTGATTGTCCGATTGAGGAACTGCGTAGCGTTATTGCCAAGGATACGGGTGTGCAGATGGACAATATGTTGCTACTGTACAACGGACGGGAGCTGCGGGCACCGGGAACACTGGCTTATTATGACATTCAGCGGGAGGCAACCATCTCAATGCTGCATTCTACGCGTGATGAATGAGGTTTTTTTCAGCCAACTTAAAATGAATAACCTGATTACTCTGACTGTGTCTAGTTCCTTTAGATCAGTAGTATATGTCCATCTACTCTTGAATATTTTGGGTTTCTTGATGTAAACTGTGGGCAGTACGTCATGCAAAAAATGAATAATCACACAGCCCGGCGCTGATGCATTAAAACAATGTTGAACTCTACTGGCAAATTTGCAAATTGAAGTACTAACTTTTTAAAAGGTTTTATCTTGAAAAAACGTAAAAAATAGTAATTGATAAGAACTAGTACGGTAAATTAAGTAGCCAGCTGAAATAAAGACCTCGCTATCTTCTTTAAACCAAAATAAATGCTACTTCGTCAAAAATACACATCTTTCAGATATAAGATTACTATTAGTCCAGATCGTCTTTAAAAATGTATCATTCTATCATAGGATATTTTTTCGATAACTGGCAAAATCAGATATCCCGAAATTCGGCATATCTTACCTAAAACAACTGGTCAAGTAGACCATTTTCCCTTCGAAAAGGATTTCTTTGCAGCAAGTCCACCCATAAGATCAAAATAATGCGACAAAATATTTGAAATTTTACCAAATCTAAATGCAAATCTACATCTACCAAATCAGCCAAATTTTACCAATCCAAATTATTAAGTTGACTTAATGTCTGCGGTCATGAATAAACATCAACCTGTCGTATGTCTCGAAGGCTCACAGTATATGCTCAATGACGCATTCGTTGTGTTTCCTTTATGGAAGTATCACAAATGCAATAACCTTACCCCCCCTCACAATACGGCGAAATATCTTGTAGGTTATATGCACAGTAGGTGTTCTAACTCATGAAATCGAATACATTTTCCAGAGAGACCACTTGTTACGAAAAGATCAGCCCAAACTCTCGCTTTAAAATATAAAAATAATGGTCTTTCTACAAAACGGGGGCATAGTGCGAGTTATGAAGTAATTTAAAGTTCCTTAGAATTACTAGATTTTTTTAGAAAAGCTGAGCATTTAGAAAACCTGCAAGTCAGTTGTACTAGGTAAGCTTGAGTTATGCACGTAAAGGAAGTTTTTCCATGCCAAATTGAGGGATTTCGTAGCGTCATTGCTAAAGATACGGGTGAGCAGATGTACAATATCTTGCTACCGTACAACGGGTGGGAACGTAGGGCACCGGGAACACTCGCTTACTATGACAATCAGTGGGAGGCGACCAGCTCGTTGCTGCACTCTGCGCGTGATGACTGAGAAAGGTTTTGCTTCGGCCTATTTTTTACCTATTTAATTAGGAGGTTTGGCAGATTTGACAAATTTAGCTGACCAAATTCGGAAAAACACTTACGGCATTCGGTATGATTCAAACCCGCATAGGAGGGAAGGCCTTATACGCAAGCCAACGCTATACCGTACTTGAGCTACGAATGCCACGCTCCACATCATGGGTTTAATCACATTTTGATCGGTATAACCACCCAAATTTGCCACTCGTGTGAAATACAATACTTTGGATATGTTCAGTCCTTGAAATAAGTAGTAAATCTTTACTGCGTCTTATTTTACGCTTTATGATATGCATGACTGTTAAAATGGAGATGTTTGCATTGCGAGCGAGATGTTTGCCCACAGAAGAGCGATCATCCAGATGGAAAGAGTTCTCGTCAGGCAAAACGCAGGTTTGACTGTGTTTTGTTTATCCCAATTGAGGACTTGAGACGGCAACCAAAAATGCGCGTTAATGAAGGTAAACAGCAAACCCTAGGCTAAGCTACGTTTTTGCACAATCGAATGTCCGCTTATTCACGATAACGAAATGTAGCTGGCAGAAGATTAAATATGTTCACAAAATCTCAGTAGATATTCGACCACCTTTTTACATTTGCAATCGTACAATGGTGCCTGATAGCAATCAAACGTGGTTGATCAAGTTTCATGTATAGAGAAAATCACCAAAATAATATTCTTTATTTTCAGGTAAATTTAAAAAAAACTGGTTAAAATGCTCCATGTTGATTTCAACGTTATCTTTAAAAAGGGTAACACCTGTCATTAGAACGTATCTTCAAAATTTAACGTTTGAAACAAATGCGTTAAACAAATAACAAATTTGTTTTGTTTTTATTTACACATCCAACATAATCTTTAACGAATTTAATCATGAATAATGCCAAAATTAATAGAATAATGATAATCAATTGCAAGCTGTCTTAACACATGAACCAAATCTTAAGAATCCCGATAAACAACGTTTTAAAAATATATTATATGCATGATAAAAGAACTATCCTGCTGACGGATAGTATTACCGGCAAAAGTGAGAAAGACTGCTAAAAAAACCGCTGCTATGGCTGTCGATATCCCAGGCAAAGCGAGCAGATGAGTTCCATTAGCGGTTAGGTGAGCGTTCATCATCAACTGAACTGTCCTGCTGTCAAATGTTTATAGAGATATATTTTGTAGTTGATTAAAATCAGTTTTATGCATTTTTTTGAATTTCTGGCAAGTGCATACAAAACATACGATGCGCATATGAGAACACTTCTGCTACTCATGTCTCTGATGATGAATCCGCGGCAGATATCTAAACGTCAGGCGAATAAACATATTGTCCCAGCGATCTAGTCTTATTCTTCTTCTTCTTAATCTTCTTCTTCTTCTTCTTCTTCTTTTTCTTCTTATACGATAGTTTGTAATAACCTTTCCTATATTCTGCGCTTTTAAATGCTGGTTTTTAGGAAAGTTACTGTTTAATTCATATGTGTGTAATTTCATGCTAAACATAAAGCTTCTTGCCGAGGCCAACAAATGTCCATAAAAAACCATATTAACAATGCTCTCAAATAGTGACCGCTTTTTCCGCAAGCTAGGTTATCGACTGTACATCTAGACTTCAAACATGTAAGTGGGGCCTTGTCTAAAATGAGTGCATCTCGGATGAGTCCATTGATCTGTTCTGCCTGCTGTCGGTGAATCCTAACCCTAGATATGTGGAGGTCTCATCACAAGTGGTTTTCAGGAAGTTACGTTTGCGTACATACAGGAAGGCTGAAACCGTATACACCTCACTCGCCACATGTTTATATATCACGTTAACCCACGCAGATCCTCCTCTTGACTCATCTGCGCACTTTGCGTTCAACCGGTAAGATTTTACAAAAGAGAAGTCAGTATGGTTCTAAAACCGCCTGACATAGCCGAAAAACCTTCTCAATCCAAACTTATTCTGTGCCATGGAGGATAAAAGTCCCTTTTGCTAGTTTGTTTATTGCACAAATTTAAAGTCAGATTTCTTTTAAAGCAAGCAAAAACAGCCGAATTTATTGATATCAACACATTGCTGTACGTTTAAATTTTGGGGCGGAACCCTGTGCACGCATAAAGTGTTTCCACTACTGTTCTATGAGTATGCCTCTGAACATGAATCCACGATGGATATCGAAACGCCAGACAAATAAACATAGTGTATCAGTGATAGAGTTGTCTCCAATTTTCAATTACGCAATCATGTCCGATCTCAACAGCCGTCTTAATAGCAAGCGAGGGAGGAATTTTTATCTGCTGTTAACGCGGTCGAATGATTTGCAAGAAAATGCCAGGTCACTCAGGATCAGCACCCATTCTCTAAGGCAGATTCACGCGTCAGTCAACTTGTGCGCGCAATGGAAGGGACTTAAAATAGCAAGCTTCCTGACTGACAGGAAACAGAAAAACACTTTTTGATGCGAAAAAAACGTGCTGATGCGTCTCCTCGGTAGACAAAATTTGATACAAACGTTTCTGTCACAATGATGCCGCCATCAAGGCATCAGGATCAGGCAAAAAAATCCTATCCCAACAGCTGTCTCAGTAGCAAGCGAGGGAGGAATTTCTATCTGCTGTTAACGTAGCCTTATCGAAATTTTAATTGAGATACAACCCATATCACGGTTACCATAAAGACGAAAAATCAGAGTCAAATACGCAATGCGTACCTAGAGTGAGAGAGCAGACTGTGCAACTCAGTTTTCTACCAGGTAAGACGAAATAATACGAAATAACATTAACATTTGCAGACTCGGGACATTGACCTTGAACAGAAGAAAAAATTTGAGAAGACCCAAGTGTGAAAAACTCAAGGCCTTTGGCGGGATTTGAACCCGCGCTTTAAAAAAAGCCTTTGCCGGAGGCTAATGCTCTACCGCTAAGCTACAAACGCCCGCTTCACGTCATGAGTTTAATTAAACCTGGATCGATATTACCCGCTCAACTTTTCGCTCATATGGAATCCACCAATACGGGAGAAAGTTGACTGCCCAAGCAGGATTTCCTAAGCAATAATCTAGAATCCACCAGAATGACTGCTAGGCTGACTTAATTATTAAGTTGGTTTGGCAGATTTGCTTAATTTGAGTTGACCCAAGTGTGTGCGGGTAATATCGATCCAAGTGTGATTAAACTCATGGCGTGAAGCGGGCGTTTATAGCCTAGCGGTAGAGCATTAGCCTCCGGCAAAGGCTTTCTCTGATGCGCGGGTTCAAACCCCGCCAAATGCCTAGGATTTTTCACACTTGGGTCAACTCAAATTACGCATATCTGCCAAAACAACTTAATAAAGAAGAAAAATGCATCGCACAAGGTTGTAATGAACAGCAGTTGTAATAATGTGATTTAGGTGCACCTAAAAGCGGATAGCCGGGTCGTTGCAAAGTTCCTGTGCCCTTCAAAATCGATTAGTAATTAAGAAGCAGTACAGCCATTGCGCTGGCACAAGAAAACACGCAAACGATGAATCTCTTGCGAGGTATAACTAAATTATTGCACAAAAATGTCGATGGATGTCAGAAACGTGCTGCCATGTTGCTTGTGAGAAGTAATGTTTGAGGAGCATTAGCAAGTCCACCAAAAGTAACGCGTGTTTCATGGCAGGGAGACCAATATACATGATTTATATGCGTGATATATTAACAATGATGCAACTTTGCTATAAAACTAAGACGTTTGGGACTAACACCTGTGTTAATATGTTTTGGAGGACAGATCTCTAGGCATCTTGGCGGTCGACCATAACTGATAATCTACGTCTCAGTAAATGTTTGGAACGTAGTTGTTGCAGAGGCCACTACCATGAAACCTCATTTAACGGAATATGGCTTAGGGGTTTACAATATGTATGATGGAGAGCACCATTTGTATAGCAGGAAGCGAAAAATATGAAGAAGAGGAAGAATTGGGGCATTTTATCCAAGTGTAAATCATCTTGCTGTTGTGGTCAGGTGACGAATATTTTGTGAAAAAATAGAATAGTGCTTGTATTCGGCAATAATTATTTGTAACATGGAGGAGATGAAACCGTTGAAATTGTAAGAGTCTTTACTATCATAAAAGCACAAAAGAGAATAAGTCTATCGGAAAGGAAGTGTGTCAAAATATACAGGTAGAGCATTGTTCATTGCTAGCGCAAAGTTGGACAAACTAGAGATCTCCAGGCTCTTCAGTCCAATATTTATTTAATACCACATTCCAAAAATCACCAGTATAGTCTGCCCCCTTCATCACATCTGACAAGAAAAGAGTTATGCAATTTTGTCGATAGATCGGAAATGGTATTATTAAGCAATTATTTTTACACGTCATAGTTGCTCATGCATGTACCGCAATGTTTAGATTATAGAAAATATATTTGTGAGCCACTCACCCTATCAGATTTCATACGAAGCTCTTACCAGTGAGGTTGACGAAAATTTGACTAAGAAACACTATGGACAACCAGCAGCATATTTCCGTACGACCACAGGGAATTCTTCTCGCCTGCGCTCGCCTAACACACGACGCCTAAGACAGGGTCATTCAGGACAAAGAACCTTGCGCAAAAGTAGTCTTCGACGTGCTTTGGTCAAACGCAAACTAGGGCTCTAAATACGGACCAAACACGACGGTTCCTATTCTCACGAGGTCCAGCCAATCACCAACAAGACTGCCGAGACAAAGAGAGCTTTCTGCGGCCGTCCTTGACTACTGCCGCTAGATCAAACAGGATGCAAACAGAGACAGCATTGCTGGTATTTCTGACGACCACAGGCTGTCACACGGTCCTCACGTTCAAACGCCACGCCAGAACAAGATAAAACTGTCTACAAACTCTTCTTCACACAATATATTGTTCCTAACAATTTGGACTTCACACGGAATCAGAATTCATTAAAGCTGCATAAAATGAAAAAAAGCAGACTGTCTGCGTTTTTTTGGACAGAAGTGATGTCAGTCTTGGCAAAGACAAAGGAGGCCCGAAGTGCCCGTCCTGACCAAGCAGCCGGTATTAGTCAGGCTTACCCAAATTCAAGTGGGTTACCACCCAATGCCTCCGACAGTCATGCTCTTGACTTGCAGTCCAGTTTATTTAAAGTAGAATTATCTTATGCTCCGATTGTTTTAGAGGGTTGTGTTTTCACCTCCCATAACGAATGTACTAAGTGGTCAATATTTAAGCACAAGACAAATTGTAAAGCTTTTTTATAGCTCCTGAAATATGCTGAACAGACCAGGCGAATTTCTAAGGAGGCACGTGAGTCAGTCTGTAACAACCGATCTTCAAGCAGCCAATGTCCAGTTAATGTTAGCATCTTCACCCCTATGGAGTGATAAAGTGCAAACTGGCAGCCCATATCACCTCTATCCGTGTGCCTATTCATTGGCCGGCTCCTGTAGGACAGGATATACTTGTTGCAATGGCCGGCGTTTATCAAAACATGTACGAGAGCGTATTGCAGCATGTATAGGTGAGGGCAAAACATATGGTATAGACGGGTATATTCTAGCGCACATAGTAGGCTCAGACCATCGCTTTCCGGGTTGATGATGATGGTGATAACTTTATTTTGATGATAATATCAAATTTTTAACAAAAAATGGCTCCATTCAGCAAGAACTAAAGTAATTTAAAGGGTCTAAAAACTCCAGATGAAACGGTCAAAGATCACAGAAAACTCAAAGTAAGAAGTCTACACGGTTACCACACCAGTTATGGCGTGAAGTCGGCCTTCAGCTTCTCAATTTCCGTTTCTTCACACGTAAGGAAGCGTGCTAATAATGGAAGTATCGAGTTCTGATAGGCTGATGTACGACATGTCATATGTCGGAAGTTTCTGTGCGTCGTACGAGAAGACTTCGCAGCCATTAGTTCGGAGTGGAGAGGGTGAGTGTGCGATAAGAACGCAAGCGGTGGATATTATCTAAACGTTTGCGGATTTTAATAAAAAGGTCTTCAATATGAAGAGTGAATGAGAGTTTGGAAGCTATTGCTACACCAAGGTATCGGAAGACTGATACCTTGTTGGGCAGAAAGTCGATTGTTTCAGGACTGGAGGAGGGTCGTAACCTGAAGATACTCTGGACTGACTTCCGCTCAGTAAGTAAAAAGCCATTTTCTGACGACCATGCTGTGACATGGTCCAATCCATCCTTCAGTGTTTGAAGATGGGTCTGGCTTTTGAGAGGATGGCTGACAACCAGGTCGTCAGCATACTTGACAAAAAACATGCGTTTGGAGATCGTAGGCCATCAGTATGGCGGGAAAAATGATGAGGGGATAATATAGACCCATGCAGAACTCCACAATTGTTGGGAAGGATCGAGGATTTTCGCTTCCCGCTCTGAACGAATTGGGTGCGGGAAGAAAACTAGTCCCCAAGCCAAGAGACGGTCCAGCCAGGAGAGCCACACGCAGAGGTTTTATTAAGAAGAAGGTTTCGCGGGATCGTGTTGAAGGCTGAGGAGTAGTCAAGAAAGGCACATGCGTATGAAAGACATCCCTTGCCCAAGTCTCTAAGAGCAGAGTTGATTACCAGAGCAACAGCATTTAGTGTAATACGTCAAGCCTTGTACGCAAACTGCAAGGGATCAGAAAAATTGGATGAAAAAGGCTTAATGATGTCCAAAGCTGCTCGTTCTGTAAGTTTGAGGAGTGCAGAAAAGCAGGCAATTGGGCGAAAGGATTTGGGACCCATTGAAGTGGTTTTTTCGGGATAGGAGTGGTTTTGACCGAACGCCAGCCGTCAGGAATCTTGGACTCCATGAAAGATAAATTAATAAGATGCGCCAAGACAAATGCTAATTGAAAAGAGCAGGTTTAAGGAGAAATGGGGTGCCACCATCTGGTCCGGCAGCTGTTACACCTTTGAACTTGTTGTGGTTTTTCATGACTATTTCCATGGAAACTGGAAAAAAAACCACTTGGTGTTAAGGAAATATCATTTTTCGGGAGATAGGAGTCGGTGGCAGTGTGGATGAAGTTTGAGTTTAAGCTGTATAGGTCAGCATCAACATGTGCCAGTTTATTGCATTGACCAGTGAGACGTTTGAGACTCTTCCATATTTCGGAGGAAGTGAGAGGAGCGGGAGATGTAGAAGAAGTAAAAAGCTGACAAACAAAAAGGTTATTCAGCCTGAAAATCTCACGCTTTATCTGGAAGTTCAGATCCTTTAGTCTATCTCACAGACCTAGTTTATAGAGCAATTTCTTTTGACGTCTCAGTGTTTTTAGGTGGGGAGAAGATACTCTGTCAGGTCTAACCACGACAGCGTCAAGAGAACAGCAGACGTTAAAATGTTGTTTAAAAAATGAGTGAGATGTCTACAGCATGATTCGACATCTGAGTACTCTAGAAGGGTAGAAATGTTGCCAGATATGACGGTCTGGAACAAAGAAATATTATGCGGAGAGGTGACTCGAACAATTAGTTTCCTCTCGGGAATTACTAACAGCCCTCTGTTAGAGCTACAATAGATGGTTGGCAAGCCCAATAACACAGAATGATCTGAGCCTGCCAACGGTGCTCTATTTTTGACGACAAACAGTTTGGGATGGTTGGTAAATATGTGATCCAGAGGGGCGTCGGCACGAGTGTTGAAGGAAACTAAATTGTCGAATCCTAACAGTGTAAGGGGACGACGATTTACACGGTTGAAATCACCGCTTAAAATTATGACATGCTCGCAAGACAGTGAAGCAAGTTTTTGGGAAAGAAAATCAAAAAAGGTGCCTACAGCACGTTGGCATGTAGACGGAGGAATGTAAATACTGACAAAAATGATGCCTTTAGAATTGCTTTAAAAACTGGGCTTGCATACTACAGCAATGGCGTGATCTACGGGGTGCCCCACAAAAAACCTTTAAGTTTTTGATTTTTACGGCGGCCGGGCCGCCCATGCCGTCACGATCGATGGCGGAGAAAACAGAACACCTGGGCCACATCCAAAGTGAAGCCGCCCCCGTCGGTTCGCACCCGCATTCATGTCACCCACGCCATGTTCCGCTCAGTGGTGAGGAGCCCCCACACAACGTGGGTGGTGGTCGCAGAGGAGAAGGTTCTAAAATGCCCACCTGCCCACCATATGCCAGGAATATTCTGGAAAGACGTGTAGACCCATGCCACAGCTAAGCAATTTCCAGCGCGAGGTCATCGTCCTATTCCGGAAAGAACATCCAACATGGGGTTGCAGAAATGTCGGAACATTTTGCCTAAATTTTTTAGTGTTATTACACTGACCAGTTTAGAGGTGTCGCGGCTGCATTCAAACAAGGTGGATCACCTGTAGCAAAGGTGCATAAGCCTGGTAGTGGCACTTCTTGCAGGCACGATTCCCCAACAAGGCGAGCAGTCTTGGAACTTGCCGTTACTCCACCAGATCATCACAGAAGACATTCAAGTCAACGTGAAATTAGTTAAGAACTGGGATTGTCAAAAGGGTATGTGCACAGAACAATTGCAAAATCCAATTTAAAATGTTTTCGACGTATTCAATGCCATGTTTTAACTGAAGCACAACAGCAAGCTCGAAAGACAAAGTGTGATGCCATGCATCAGCGCTTCGGTGGAGAAAAATGGAAACAAGTTTGGTTCTCAGATGAATCATCACTCTGCTTGTCTGCACCACAGAATAGGCAAATTAACGCATATATCGTGCAGTGGAAGTCAAAACTGATATTCCTGATGAAGATTTGCTGGTGGAGATAGACAAGCAGCAAAAATCAATCATGTGCTATGGTGCTGTTTCCTGGCAAGGCAAAACAGACATCTATTTTATTGAAGGAGATGCTGCTGGGCAGGAAGGTGTTGCACCGAGTCAAAGAACGAAAAAACTGTAAATCAAGTTGTTTACAGAGAGAAGATGTGCTCGCAGATGTTAACAGATATTGATCAAGTAATGCAGGGAGAACCTTGGATGTGGCAGCAAGATGGTGCAAAGCCACACACTGCCAATGACACTGTCGCCTGGCTCCGAGTTAACACTCCAGATTTCATCACACCCCAGCAATGGCCATCCAAGAGCCCTGACCTGAATGTAATGGACTTTTGCATTTGGAGTGTACTCTTGCAAGAGGTTCAGAGACGAAGAATAGGAATCACTGATATTGAGTCAATAAAACATGTGTTGATGGACACATGGAACAACATCTCTCTTGATGTCATTCTTCGAGCAGCTCAGAGCTGGATGGATCGCTTACGTCGCTGTTCTGCAGTTAATGGACAGCATTTTGAGCGGTATCTGTAACTTGTTATTAGGAAACAGTTTCTTGATTACACAATAAAGTTGTTAGTTATAATTGTAATCAATAATTTTCATTTTTATAACAGTATAAACATTATCATAAATTTAGTGGTTTTCGTGGGGCACCCTGTACAAGGTGCTCTTCAGCTTTTCAAAATGAGTTGGACGGTGACAGTTGTGCACGGCGAAAGACGATGGGTACTGTGCATACAAATGTACTTTGTATCGGTGTCGTAATTACCATGTCAAAAGTCATTTATCCAACAGCCTAAGGCTTATTATCTTCCCCAGCTGTCAACAGCCCTACCACTGATCACATTTTTGACACCGTTTTTCCCGCTCTCTCGCATGCGCGCAATATTTTCTATCAAGCAGTGCAGTTTATTTGTTTAATTACGATTTAATTGTAATGAGAATTTACCAAAAAAGACGTATGTTCGCTAACTTATCTTTGAAATTTATTAAACACCTTGTACATATCATGTCCGTGCACTTAACAAAGCAACGCGATGTAAATTAGTCTACTTATGTTTTGGACAATATTGCCACTGCGTGGAACCAGGTAGCGAAGAGTTGCCCATGACTTCCATATCATCACATTAAACATGACTTCATCTGGTACCCAAGCTTTCTTTTATCTTCCAGTGAGAGAAACAAAATGCAATTAATTTGCCTCCCATGTGAAACGTATGAATAAACTTCCGTTGGACACACTGTTCTGGCAGCTGGTATTTATCGATGGTGGCTGAGACAAAGTGTCATATCGGCAAACAATTGTTTTCAGTCATTCATCCTCAGGCCGATACAGTGACAGTCAGTTAATTGCAGCGTTTATATGATCGTCATGTTGGGATGGGGAAGGTTGAGTGCTCATGGTTAAGTGGATAAAATTAAGCATATAGGATTTCCCTCGTCTCCTGAATGCGGGCGCCAGCGCATGTAGGATGTTGGTTGACATGCGCAGATAATACAGGGTGGGGATCTCATCTCGGTCAGTGGGTGGACGTCTCTATGTCAGCTGCGCAGCGTGAACTTGATCAGTGTCTGTGACTTAGTTTGGTGAGTTTTCAGATGGCGTAGCCACAGAAGCCGTGGGAATGCCGTGCGCAGTCGGCCAGCGAAAGCTCCAGCTATCTGGTTTACGTACGTCACAGACAGCTGAAAGTGTGAATTGACCCAGTGGGGGCCTTTTAGTACGCTTACTTGAACGTTGACCTGGCAGGTTGCTTGTTAGATGGAATGGTTGAGGAGTCTTAGCAAGTCCAACACAACTAACGCGTGTTTCATGGCAGGGAGACCAATATACATGATTTATATGCGTAATACATTAAAAAAGATGTAACTTTGCAAGAAAACCAAGACGTTTGGGACTATACCCTGTGTTAATATGTTTTGGAGGACAGATCTCTAGGCGTCTCGGCGTGTGAACATAACTGATAATATAGGTCTCAGTAAATGTCTTGAACGAAGTTGTCGAAGAGACCACTGCCGCGAGACCTCATATAAACAAGTATGTATTGTGGAGACTACCGTTTCTCAAGCAAAAAGCAAAGTTGCCGTCTTCGGGCGACGAATATTTTGTAAAATTTAACTTTATTTAATTTAAAATGAGAACTTTTTGTATTCAGCATAAAGTACTTGAAACAATTGGAACATTAAAACACTAAATTACCGTTGAAATATTTTGAGTGTTGTATTATGAAGAAATCACAGATTATAAAACATTTACCGGAAATAAAGTTTTTCTAAAGACACTGAACGAGCATTGTTCAATGCTTTTGCAACGTATGACGAACTAGAAAGCTTCAGGTTCTTCAATCAGATATATGTTGAGCAACACACTCTCAAAATCATCAGGTTTATCTGCCCAGCTGACTAAAAACAGGTCTGCCATTTTGTTGATAGATCAAAAATGGCCTTCCATGAGCAATTTGTTTGAGCTTACGTAGTTGCTCATGCATGCGTCGCGACGCTTAGATTATAGAGAACGACTGCTTGTGTAAATCACCCACCGTATCAGACCTTACCTAAAGCTCTAACTGGTGTGTTTGACGGGAATATGACGAAGAATATATACTGAAAGAAAACTTATTTTCCGGATGGAGTCTATTTCTTTAGAGCTAAAAGATATTCGTATTAAGATAAACATTTACCTTTTATAGGAGAGAAGTGCTGAGTTCCGAAAAGAAATGGCTGTAATAAGTGTTTCATAGGCCCTATTGAAACTCGTAACCTAATGTTCATTTTTAGCATTTTCTGTTATCTTCTTTGATGGCGTGTTTGAGCGTGAATTCGAAACTCCAGGCTAAAAAGACGCATTCTACAATAAAAGTATTTTCCCTTTTTAGCGGGTACTTAATTTAACTACATCCATCCTATCATCTTAGGGAACAAAATATTCCCGCTAAAAGGGTAGGTAAGTAAGCGGGTCCACGAATCCTATAATAGTTAAGTATATTCCGGGGTAAGAGAGCGTATTTGATTCCGAGACTGGAAGCATGTGGCTGTTTACCAAAAACTGCCTTGTTTTAGGTAATAGATTCACTGCTGATTGTGACCATGTCCATGCTCCGCAGTATGTTGGCGCAAGGATGGTGACTTGCGGTGTATCCAACACACTCGCTTTTACCTCTCCCATCTGGCTCCGTTGTTAAGACGCAGTCAAAAATCCGCAGGCGGGATCGCGTGCAGGTAGCTGAATGCGTCTCCTGTATGGCATGCGTTATCGGCATGCTCTATGGTCGGGCACACCGCTGGACGACCTGTAGTGATCGTTGCTGCCAGCCACCCTCCTGGCTCTTGACGCAATAGACAAGGTGCCTCAGAACATAGGGCCTTGCGCAAAGGCATTCTTCGACGTGCTTCGGACTTAAGCAAGCTGGCGCGCAAGAGACGGAGCGCCCACGCTGGTTCCTACCCGCGTGCGGTCCAACCAATCATCATCAAGGCTGCAGAGACAAAGAGAGCTTTCGGCGGCCGGCCAGGATTACTGCCATCCAGGTGCAGACGCAGGCAGCGTCGTTGGCCACTGTGACGACCCCGCGCTCTCATACGGCCCTCGCGGTCTAATGCCATGCCGGACCGAGTGGCTGGCGCCTAAAAGCCCTTCTTTTTTGCACAATATATTGCTTGTAAGGCCTTCGAAAGAATTCTCTCCTGTCCTAAGGAACTTGGCCTGGACGATCGAAGGCAATAAGGTTAACCTTCTTAGCCCTAACACCATGCGATAACCGGTAACTGCCCAACGCGTCCCACACACCTCAATATACCTGCCTTTTGACATATAAACCAGGAGTTAAACAACCAGGGATTTAGGAGAAACCCTCATCGTCTGGTTCGCAGTCCACATACAATCCACAGTAGGAGAACGAAACTCAGCAAGTGTGCTGACTGGCCTTTTCAGACAACAACCATATATGGTGCAAAGGCACAATGTCTCTACTCAGTTTATCTGGAACCGTCCTTGATAATGTTATGCAGTTGGATGGGCGGTCACAAAATTATATGACGTCATTCACATAATTGCAAACCGTCGTGCCTTCAGCTTGCTCGAAGTCAGTATAAAGTCGACTAGGCTTCCTAAATGGGATGAGTGTTTGCGTTAAAATCCCGAAGTATAGGTACCACCGTAAAAACCAAATTTCCTATTTCTGTAACATGGGACCGATGAAACCATACCACAAAATCCGGCGCATGATGAAGCCCAAAGCCCACTCAAAATTAAAAATAGCATGAGGTTATTCAAAGTTTGCCAAAAATATATTTTAACACTGCCGGCGAAAGCTATGAACAGATCACAGGTGCTCAGATGAGCTCCCCAATCTCCTGTTTAGTGGCCATTCTTTTGGCGTCGGTACGCCAGCGACACGTCTGTTATCATCAAGAAGAGCATGCTGCAAAACTGTTATAGCCTGCTCAATTGACTCTTTCCTTAAATACAATTCACAAGGGAAGGAGCAGAATGCGTCTTTTCTTGATGTCCTCTTCAAGAAAACGCCCAACGTAGAAATATGGACGATGGTATACAGGAAGGCGCCGAACACAACATAAGTGCTCAGCTTCCACAGCGACCAGCGAGGCCCGATACCTCCGCAACCGGTTTACGCTGAATGGTTATCCAAAACCATTTATAAACCGATGCGTACGCGATCAGGACTGAGGACCAAAACGGCAGAACCATCGAGGGTATGGCACGCTCTGCCATACATCCAGGACGTCCGAAAAGCGACTGAACCTATCGCTGTGGGACAAGGTGATGAAATTGCGCACAGGCCAAAAGCTACCATGCGCAGTAGGGTGATGAAAATAAAAGATCCACTTACGCGGAATGAACAATCTGGAGAAGTGTATCGCATCCCATGCCTAAGCTGTCCTTGCAATTACACAAGCTTAACTGAACGCATGCTCATATGACTTAAACTTGGACACAAGCTGGTCGTGCGACGGGGTGACGAAAAATTACAAGGTGCAGCTCACGCCAACGAAACAGGCATTAGTTCAACTTCGCGGCTGTCAAGGTATCCGCCCACGTGGGAACCAAGATAAGCACGGCCGGGAATTCAGTCAAAATTCGTGTCGATTTTGCGCCGGCGTTCAGAGCTTTGCGCAGTTAAGTACAATCACAGCCAGACGTCCGTCACAGTTAATTGTGGACAAATCTCCTAGTAGCATCCCATTTTCGTTGCGGATGTCCTGTAAACGTTGAAAACACTAACGGGTAATTGCGATGCCCGCCTCCCGTTTTCATCGCAGTTTCTTCTCCCTAAAAACTTGATGAGACTTAACAGTTGATTGGTGTTCGCACACTATAACTGGCCCCAGTTTGGTTTCAGCTTCTGATTTTTGACGATGGACTCCTAAAAGAGTTCTGAAGCTCAGGTTAATAAGAATATCGATCCGGTTCTCGAAAATCCTTCATTCTTACCCATGCAAATACATGGAACGCGAACATTCATCGCCATTCGTGCAAGAAAGATGCTTGAACCCAACCATCAGCACAGAATTTATAATTTCAGGAAGGCAAATTATGCGATTGAACGTATTCGATTAATAAATTTTATGAACCAAGTACAATAATATAATCTAGAGTAGATTTTAAAAAAGTGTAAGCAATCAATCAGAGGTAATTAGGAAAAGAGATGTACAGGGATCTTATTGCTCAGATTCTAGTGATCATTTGGGACAAAAAATGGGAAATAGGTAAGTATGGCAGGGGGTTAAGTGAGTTAAACCCAGCAACCACGATCTTCAGACCATGGTTACTTAGTGCATAAGAGAAGTCCTCGAAAGGCCGGAGAAGTAGGGAAGAATGTATTGTGTACACTAAGGACCGGAGAATAGAAAGAGGAAGTCTGACTTGGAAGAACACGTCCACTTAGGAGATTGACCGGATCCCAAGTGACTGTTTTAGAGCACTCGGGGCAGTAGACAGAGAGCGGGTGGGTCCATTGGCTAGGTCGGCCTGTGAATGGTTGGACGGCATGTTGTTTGACACCGCTGTTAGACACCATGTGGTCGCCATGTCTTGCGGCATTAAGTCTGACGGCCGCAATGAACTTGAGGTCCAGACAGATTGAGATCGCGAGAGGAAAACCAGAAATTGGACTGGCGGCAACCATTACAGAAAGTGTCCGATAATTAGTACATGTTGCCCGCCATCGCGTTCTGTTGGGAGGCATGAGGATGCACGCTGTCGTCGTCTCGTGACGGCCTGGGTGGCCTGAAGATGCTTGCCATTTCTGTCTCATCACCGTCTAGTGGTGTGATAGGAAGAATGAGGACGGAAGTTGAGGAGTTCCTCGGCCACGGAAAAATCAGTGCCTATACAAATGCCTTCTACGCGCATAATATCGATTAAGTGGCGACTGCCTCTGCCTTCGCAAGCATCCGCTAACGCAGGAACGTGGAATAATCGCTTGCACTTTATTAATGACTCAAAACGTTTGGCTTGCATCAACCCGATGACTCCTATCAACCATGTGGGTCCAAGTCGCGCTAGATATTGACTTTAACTCGCCTTTGTGGGCCTGGTCAACCTTCTGATCGGACGTATCTCTCTTAAGTCAATCTATTCTCCTCTTCCGTTGTGTACACAATAAACTCTTCCATCTACTCTGGCCTTTAAAGTCTTCTCTCCTCAGCACTAAGCATTCATGGTCTGAAGATCGAAGTTGCACGGTTAGACTCACTTAACCCCTTGCGATAAAACCGCCAACGTCATCTACTGAATAAAATGTAACTCCTGTGTGGCCGACTACGTTGAAAAGACAAGCAAATGGTTGCAGAACCGAATGGTTAAGCACAGGAGGGCAGTGAATAGGATAGATAAACACTCCTTGGTGGCAAAACATTTTGCAGGCTACGAACACACGTCCGCCTTTCAAAATGCAGAAATTCTGGGTCAAGGAAAGGACCGTGTAGTCAGGGAATCAATCGAATCCTAGCGCACGAGGAAAACCTCCGTCAACCGTTGTGTATAGCTCCCCACAGCCTACCAAGGCCTTCGAAAGCAGCTCAACGAGCGGAATCACAAACGTGAGCACAGGTCCAAAATTAATCAGGCTGCGTTGGACACACCAATAGCCGCACTTACACTCGATCCTGACGAAAAGGCTGGCCTAGACATAGCCAGTTCATCTACTCAGCCTGAAAAGGCAAAAGCAGACGAACATTTTGATGCAGCAGAGAGTTTCAGCCTAGATAGACAGAAAAGATCGGGAACGATACTGTACACAGCTGAACAAGAACACCAACCTGGGGCGACAGCTCATGCCAATGCGGGGGCGGTTAACACGAAGAAAACAATCGACAGGCGGACCCCAGAGTCACATTTATCACCAGCAGCCAGCAGTACGAATTAAGTAGCATCATTCCCCCACCCCCATGTCCCCTCGACTGATGACATCTGCAAACGGGCGAGAAATAAATACCTGAGTGGCGGTTGTTACCTATATCTATCCGCCCTGAGCCCTACCTGCCAAAAAACACCCCCAAAATCCCGCAAAATTCAAAATCACCACACTAACTCTGTTTGTCACATACCTATAAGTACTGTGGGGCGTGGTACGACACTTATCTCCGACGACGAAAACTTGTCTGTTTTTTAAACGTCAGGAAATGACAATTATGGTTCCCGAGATCGCTTTTTCGTTGGTTTTCCAGCTGTTCGTCTGTTGCTGCTGACTTCAGGTAATTGCAGTTTACTTTATTAGACTCACTAACTTTAGTTAATTTTTTATACATATCCCACAGTGTGACGACGTGTTGGAGAAGCGGCATCAAAAATTGACACATTACCGATTCAAGCTTTCCAAATAAGCTTTTTCCTTCTTAATTTACCATCTGCGATTTCTGTATATCAAAATAGACATCTCTTGTAGCAGAGTGACGTTCATTAATCTGTGAGAAGACAAATTCGTCCTTCCTAAGAGCCTTCGCTCTAGCCTTCTCCACGAGGTGGCTAGGATATAGCCAGAAGGACATTACTGACAAAGACATGGGGGAAACTTAAATGGTTATTGCTGGCAACTATATATCCTTGATCCCGGGAAGACTGCGAGCTCGTCGCTCAATGTCTAGGACATTTTCTTCTGACCGGAGAGATGCGAGTTGGAAACTCGAGTATGGCATCAATTTCAGCGGCAGCATTGGAGTTGGGTTTCACTAGTTGGCTATGGCTAGTGAGCCAGGAATGGCCCTTCTAGTGTTTCATGTTTTCTCTGTAATATTATTTTGAATATGTATTTATATTTATGAGATTCGTTGCTTAACGGGGGCTCGTACGCCGCAGAAATCATAAATTTGAATCGAAAATATGATCGACCAAAACATGGTTGTTTTTTTTTCTGAGAACGGGTCCATACCGCATGTTTGTCGTTTTTATTTATCGCCTTAATGCAATTAAATAAGCTCTACTGTTAATTCACATAGCTTCCTTCCAGGTTTTCAGATTGACCTCGAAGACCCCCTTGTTTGCACAAAACAAACGCACTTGAGAAGATCAAGTTGCTACAGACTGTAGAAAAACCTTATGCCAAGACGCCATAAAACATTTATGACGGCAGTGGTGTTTGAGTGCTTCACTGTCGCAAAGTCTGTAGCCTGAGCCATACATTTTCTGGTCTCTTTCTGGCCTGCTCATTAGGCTTCTTAAGGTGGAATGATGGATCTCCTGTTCATTTAGTGTTATTGTTTCAAATGGCTAATTTTCAGATGATTTTCGGTAGTTTAAAGTTCAAAAGACAGACATGGTCATTCAAAGCTTCGTTGCGTTTGTTAGAAATGCATCTACACCGATTTATTGCTTAGAGTATAGCAGGCCGAAGGCTGATAACTATTTCAAGTGTGATACCGATGGTCACTACGTTATAGGCCTTTTATAGTGGTTAAGATCTTGTCTGATCACATTCTGTCCGTATGCCAGCTTGCTCGTGGCCCTAACGAAATCTGCGTCCGCAGACACATGGTACATTTGATACACATATAGGTCGCCAAGAGTGCAACAGGCCAGATCAAGCATGACCCTAACCGCAGAAGTGTGGGTGATATCCTACCCTGATTTGTCTATGTACCCAACTTCATAAGAACCATACCGTACTAACGATCGGTATCAACTACAATACAGCTGTCAGAGTTTGCACTGGATGCCGCAAAGCAAAAATAGACCCCAACGGCCATTTCTGACTTGTTCGCGTCATCAGCCAGTCAATACTTAGGTTTGGAACCCCGAGATTTGCACACTTGACCTTCACACCGAATGCTTGCTATGTCGGTTGAGGTCAGGGATATGTTGAATATATGGGCGTCGCCGAGCTGTTAGGGGAACTCATGCAGTCCGCTTAGTCCTGTATCACACAATCAGAGCCCGCGCAGACAGTCGCATAGCGACTAATGAGATCGGATGGAATGACGGCTTACAACTTAGAAATGGCTATTCCGGTCTCTCTTTTGCTTTGCCGGATCCAGTCCATCTTACCTCATTAGTGGTTATGTGACTATCTGCTCTTATTGTGAGCTCAAAGTCGTAGCGAAAGTTAATATTTCCTCTACCCGATCGCCTTTTCCCCTACACAATGCGTTGGGGCTGGTTCCAGAGTGGAGGAAGGTGTTCACTGAACAACTTCAGACATATCATAAGGTGGAAACGCCAAACATAAGAGAGACCGGAATGACCATTTCTGGCTTACTGGCCGTCATCAGCCAGTTTTACGCAAGCTTAGGGGCTGAAACCAGTTTGACATTCTACCAAAGCACAGAAGCTCGTTTTTTTGTCGGTTGCAATCGGAAATATGATAAAAGTTGAGTTTTAACCGACATATACTTGTATTGAGGCTTGCTCTTAATTGATGGCAGGCGGTCCCATAGTTAGCCTCAGATGTGTCGCGGATTCGAATTTTATAGCTGATTATGGCTAGTCACCCAGAAATTGTCATTTGGTCCTCCCTTGTCTTGCTACATATGTAATCAGAAATGAGGATGTGTGTCTCCCGAGCATAGCTGATAAGAAACTATGATTTCAGAAACCATTGTCCTGGCGTTTCAAAAGCAGACAAGCTGCCGTCGTCGGAGGTAAGAGTGGTGTTTCTTTGAGTGGAGAATGAAGGCGGCGGATTGGCCCAGTCAAGTGTCCAATGCATATGTGCATCTGTAATCGACATTGGCTGTCGTCATAGCCCAGTAATTTATTATTTTTATCATAGGTTCCATCGGTTTCACACTTATAGGATGTATTATCCAAGGGTCTTAGGTTATAACTGCTATTTTACCTGGTCCGGGTTTTAGTATGCCTATACGTGTGTCCACCGTCGGCTCACACATGATCGGATATACGTAAGACCTATATTATCGTTAGCTATTGTTTTTACTGCGCTGCATTCGGAGGGCTTGCTATGCGTTGGAAAGAGCCACACACCCACAGTGTGTCCAAAAAACCGGTATGTGTCTTTGTGTTCTGCAACTCAAGGAAGAGCCTTCACACTTTATAATTATACACCTTAAGTCGCTATGCATCTGTCCCCGAGGGCTACACAGTGAGCTCCAGGACATAAGTATTCCCGAAGTATACCGGTGAGCTCCAATTACAATCGAAGCACACAACAGGTCTGTGGGGCAATAAAAAATGTTTGCCCGAATGACCAAATATGATAGATTGGAATCTGGCCTGATTCGCATCTAAGTATGACTGGCTTAAGACGGCTAATTAGCCGGATATGACCATTCGGGCCTTCTCTATATGTGAACGTTCAGTAGATGGTGTCATGCAACTGACACCGAAATGGCAATCTGGGCTTGTTAAATTTCATTTCTCGGCCATGCCCGACAACAGGAGTTGTGGCACACGAGGATCGAATCCACCCTTCCTAGCACTTTGTCAGGGGCCTGTTTTTCAACCGGTTTCGATTGGAATTTTACACAACAGTAGGTAAAAGCTCACAGATTGGTTGCAGGATTTACCCACCCTATCAGGCCTTGGATTTCTCTCCACCTGCCACACAGTCGTACGTATATATTAAATCATCCTGATGGCGTAGTAATGCAATGAACAGTTTAGGACTTAAATCGTGACGGCAGCCGCAATGATGTGCCCTTGGCATGTATTTTAAACGTGTATCAAGAGGCAGAAGTATAATGCTCTAACCATTGAGCCACAAGCCCGTTGTCTTTCCAGTTTTGATCGGGAGATATTGATACTCACTGATGAGCTTTTATCGATAGTTTACGAAACCCAAGCATGCCGCGCTGCCTTAGGGCATATTCTCGAACTCCGCCAGCAGCCATATAGCTACCAGTAGTTTACACAAATAGCGTAGAACGTAATACGTCTGATCTAAATGCCAAGAGCTCAAGTCGACGGTGGGGCATCACTTGGTAATGTGTACGCAACGGACTGGCGATAGCTACTAAGCCATAAATGGTCATTCCACTCTCTTTGCCGGCAGAAATATCTGTCTAGACTACTAGGCTGGCTGTTGGCTTGGCCTGCGAATGAGCTCCAATGCCGAGCGGAAAGATTAAGTCCCGTTAACGATCGATGCACATTCACAATCCACGCTTTTTTATTTACGGTCCATTTGGATTTGCGCCTTAATCTGAGAATGGCTGGTGTCAAGCCACGGCCTAGTCTGTCGTGCTACGCAACTTAACTTTCTTTCCGCCTGTATTCGCTCCAATCGAACGTTGGGCCCCAAATGTCGCTGTTGGTTTGAGGAATAGGATTCCTGCAGTTCATTTAAAATATAGTTTTCATTAAAAAGCAAGTGGGTCAGACATATGTATATCAGGACCATGCATACGTAGTATTTAGCAAATGTATTGAGGCACAAGGCGATAGTCTTGGGACGCAAACAGGTAAAGACGCCTCCGTACGCCTTGCCAATGCAAACAATCAAACGTAGAACAGTCGTATCAACGACGATTTCGTCATTCACAGGTGCTGCCTCGGAGGACTTTATACATAAAGCTGGAGTAGGTCATTTTGTGCTACAGTAGACCCATAATGACAGCTATGTCAAACGCAATTCGTGTTCCATTTCGATGTGAGGTAGGACAGAAGAATAAGCCCCAATGTAGAGCAGAACGAGAAACGTACGTTAGCGAGTGGTGCACGTTCATCAATAAGTGTTAATATTACTCTGCCCGAAATATCGATCTATGCCTCCCAGCTAATCAGACTGGACACTTTTCACCCAATCCTGGTCCAACAATAAATCCTGCTTACTTTAGCAGTGGTTACCGTTTTTAGTATTCAGTACCAGCTAAACCGATTGGAAAACTCCTCATGTAGCCATCGCAGTTGTCACATAAACAATTTCACGCTAAAATGTGAAAATCTTTAATTTGTTGCAACATTAATTTATATGGTAGCATTCGGTTGGGTGAAAATAATTAGCAAATTATTATAGCAAAACAAGTGATTAAGACAGTCAAATTAAATTTAAACATGGCCAGAAAAGCTATTCGCAGGTTCTTGAACCAAAACTCTAACCAGGATTAAGTAGCGATGTTTTTGTAAGAGATGGGTGCTCGTGGTGCAATCGCTGCCGGGTTGGGGTGACATCCGTGGCATCAAAATAAATGCATTGGTTTGACCAAAGATTATATCCTACTCGTCGAAAGGGAACAGCACTAGCTCCTCGTCTACGGACATTTTGCTGTCCACGTTCTTTGCTCGGTACTCTTAGACTGAAACGTAGGACGCGTTGTTTCTCGAAATATATCATCTGCTGCAGCAGCTGAGCGTCAGAAATTCTCCGCAGTGCATTCAAATCATCTTGCTTGCCAAGTCTCACCCGCATGAGATCTCCATCCCAGGGTTTGAAGAAGATGGTCACTGCCGTACCACTACCCTCCTCCTGCTGCTCCTCGTAGACGGATTCGTGGGGGGAGATGAGGCTGGTGTATGGGGACTGGGTGGGCGGTGACGGTGACGGCGGTGACGGTGGTTGAAGGCCGGAGGACTTCCGTATTCTTGGCAGCCGGCTGAGAATGGAGAAGTTAGAGGCCATCTTCATCCCATACTCCCCTAACTGGTGATCATCCTCTAGGACGAAACCATTGCAGCAGAGCTCAAAGGGTGCGGTCACGTGACCCGTCTGCTTGAGCAGGTCCTTGAATTGGCGCACCGTCTGGGTGGCGCGTGCGGTCACCACAAAGGAGCCCGTGGTATCGCCCGGCAGTAGGACACGCACCGGCACCAGGTTGGGCTGAAAGGCCAGACGCACGTTCAAGGTCACCACAGCATCCTCGGTGACGCCGTACTCCCGCAGGGCTATGCCATCCTCCAGCCAGAGGCGACGAAATGTAAGGAACTGTTCGGCGGCGGAGATGGCACCCACCTGCTCAATTTCCGACTTCAGACGCTGCACCGTGGCCTTCGGTTCCACGTTAACCTCGAAGGGCTTTCCATGCCTCGGTTCGATCGTTAGTTTCATCTTGCCTGCTCGCTGGCTCTGACTAGCTGGGTGACTGCCTCGTCCTCAGCCTGCCGTCTGATTTGGCTTCGCTAGGAAGATTCGCTGTGAGCGCACACAAGGTAATTTATCGGTAGGTAGGCCTGTCGCGCTGACGAATCGTCGTCTCGTCATGCTTGCGTGAGTCCCTTCGTGGTCGTGTACGAGCGTGCGTGCGTACATGTGTCTAGCTGTCTAACGGCAATGAGTAATTGCACCGGCTAACTTCAGCGACGGTGCCAGTAGATATCCCCGAGTTCAATATCTAACAGCCGGTAGGGCACTGTGTAACGACGTGCTGCCGCACAAGCCGGCAAAGGAGGTAGTGTGTGTACCATGTGGCAGGGGAAGCGATAAAAATTGGTTTCCAGGGGATGTATGGCTTCAAATACAGCGTACCGTCGTTTATTTCATGCCTAATGGAACGCTACTCTTTACCCACCTAAAGTTTGGTTGTTTTTAGTTTCCTTTCACGGTATTCATTTTTTGCGTGGGGGCTTCCATGGGAAAGTTTCCCTTAAATGTTCACAAATAATGTTTACTTGAAGTTAGTAGTTCTGAAGTTGTCCAGTTATTTTAATAACTGCGGCCTATTATTAAAAATTAAAATATTTGTTTAGTTTAAGTGTTGTTATGACGGTGTTATTTTTGCCCAAAATAACTATAAACACGTGAAATCTGCTTTTTTAGAAGTGAGAACTTTGCGATCCGATATATTATAAGTAGTGCGCCATTAAAAAATTCAAAATCTCTATTAAATACACTAAAGCACTTAATATATCGCCCCACGCTTTATAAACGCAACAGTTATCGGCGGCCGCCAATTTCTTCTCAGTTGTGTTATTCAAATATATGTCAAGTTCCTCCGAAAAATATCGTACTTCTAAACAACGGTATATCAATTCCATTTGCAAATTGTCTTTCTCTACAGTTATACTCTTTGGAGGATGAAGTATAAGCTGATTTTACAGGAAACTCTCTGCTCACTGCATTACGTTCCATAAGCTTGGAAATATACCGTACGTACCCGTTTACACGCTTTTCATGTTTTATAATTTGAAGAACAGGCGATTTTCTGCCAAATAATTTAAAAAAAACACTTTGAACTATGCATTCTGTAAAATAAGTGATGATAACCAAAATAAACCTAAATGAACGTAAACACAATTTTTTTAACATCGTGGAATCAGCAATTAAATAAGTACGGTTTTTGTAAGTGGTTGAGAGAAAGCCGACATAGAGAAGTGACTGCTTGACCATAACGATTATGAACTTACCTCAGTAATTAATTTGAATCAGAGAAGAACATTAAAAAATTGAATTAATATTTCAACAGCTTAATTAATGACTGTAATTTGAAATTGTTTTGAAGCGAATCAGCTATTTAAAATACCAGGTTAAATGTTATCGGGTCTATGTCACATTTTGTGTTTGAAATTTCCTGTAAGAAACGTTTTAAAAGCTCCTCGCAAACAGGATAGGAGGATTCAGATGTTTCATTATAATGAGATTCAAAAGAGGCACGTATACTTTTTAATAAGTATAAATTGTGTCTCATCAGTTTAAAGTTAAAATACATCCACAATGACGGCTTACTATTACAAATGCAATGCACAACATTTTGGTAGTTTAAATGTTGTCACATGTTTGCACAAAAGGATTATAAAAAGTTGAAAGCTACCAGCTACCTTTAAAATTTGAGGAATTTGCGTTCGGATTTATAATAAGCAGTGCCCAATTTTCAAAACTAAACACTTTGTAAAATACACCTGAAATAAGCACATAATCCATCGACCCATGCTAAATTTACCCTTAAGGCTTCAGCAGCTGCCGAAGTTTTCAAAAGTATAGCAATATTATAATTAAAATTCAACCAAATCCCTCCTAAAATTAAGTTTTTCTAAACAGCGGTACATTAATTCATAAACCGCAATATATGTTTTCTTTAGGAACTGCCCTTTCCTTACTGCTAAAGGCTTTTGCGGATGTCCTATGAGCTGATGTTGCGCAATAATTTTCGTAAGCTTCGCAATGTAATTGACATCCTCGTTTATATCCTTTTTCCGTTCTAAACTTTATAGGAAACGTGGTTTGTTAAAATATTTGAGCGAACAAATTTTAAAAATAAATTCTATAAAATGCGTTTGGGTATGTCTATAGACGAGACTATCCGAGTTCCAGGAAGCAGTTTGGAAAAAAGAAACGATCACTGGAGCAAGAGAAGTGTTGTCCTGACGTTTTGGATTCCTTCGGGAATCCTCAATCAAATCAAGTCAGGATAGGATCTGCGCATGTCTCAGACTGTTTATCTATTACCTATGATTAAGGATTCTCGAGGTAATCCGAAACGTGACGTTAATAAATCTCTTGTTCCAGTGATCGCTTCTTCTTCTTTCAAACGTTTGGGTATATCTAAATATCTTACGATTGGGAAAAAAACTTAAAACTCAAATCATCAGTCCATAATCAAGTACGCACTTGTAGGCTCTTGAAGGAAAGTGTGTACAAAAGCCGAAGTCCAGAAGTGACTGCTTTAGAATCAGTATTATAAAGCTACTTGAGTATTCATAATTTCAGGAGGTTGATAAATGACTGCACTTGTAGAATATTCAAAACTACCCAGCTACTGAAATAGCAGTTCAAATCTTATAGAGTATGCGTCCGCTTCGGTATTTTGGGATTTGTTTCGCCAGTTTATACAAGTTCCTCAGAAACAGCATTATATGTTTGCGATAGGAGTTTTATTGATATCCAACGTCCTGGAAAGCAACCCATGACATATTCCCAAATTCTGATTTTCCGGCCAATTTCCTTACGCTATTGACGAAGACTTGCAAATCATATTTGACTTATATTTTTCGTTTGGAACTAGTCTGACTTCCTTGAGTATTTTGATTTCTCGTTAATCTAAATCAGTTAAATAATCTGCTCTTGGCAGAATAGAACGGTGGAAAATTACCACACATTCTTCTTGGGAAACGGGATTCTTAATAGCCTCTTCAGCTCAACTACGAAGATGAGCTCTAAGAAGGAACGGTATGAGCGAGTTTCGTAAAAAACCAGTGGGCGAAACAAGCCTGAGGTGCAAATGGTCAGAAATTTGGACTTCTAACCAACAGGCCTACAGTTTTGCTCTGGAATGGTGCAGCTCGTTACATTGGGCATGGCTGGCCGATGACATTCGGCCGTACTAAAGCCTTCGTCTGGCTAGTGCGGATTTGAATCCCATCAAACCCACGAAATTATTTTATCAACCGGGTGAAACGAATTATTCAAGTCTGCCAAAATCGCCATTTAAGAAGGTAAGTACACTTGCAAGCGAAAAACGAGGGCTCGACTCCAGCCCTAAGTTCCCATAAAATGGCCGGATAGCACTTATTATTTATGTATGCGATGTTTTTTAAATGACTGATTGTGACAAAATTATTTTTTCAAGCAAAATCTCTGCTTGAGCGATTTAAAACTGCCCCGTGAAAGTGATAGGACACACTTGTCTAAGGGAGTTCTGGAGTGGTAATATTAAACTGTATTATAAATCGAAGGGCCTTCTTAGTTCACGAATGCCAAAGCCTTACATCTGCAGCATAAAACGTAAAGCCAGATGCATATGACATGCAAAGCGCTCACCTGAGCATAAAGGCTTAGTCCCGTCGAGTTCTAGTTGTCTCTATTGCTTTTCTTTCTCGCGGTGACACTCATACCCGGCGGCAAGCTTGCGCGTGCTCTTCAGTAACTTTCTCCTTCTACGAATAGGAGATTAAGACAGACTGCCGTTTCAAGCCACATCGATGTGCATCTATTTATTCACCTGCTCCTGTGGAGCAGGATATAAAGGCCGAACAATGAGACGTCTGGAGAAGAGAATACGCGTGCACATACCGGCATGGCTCAGCAAAGGAGAGCAGACCAATCTCTAGCACAATCCTGGCCCACCTCATTGATGCGAACCACCAAGTGGACGCGAGAGAAGCCTTTCGGGTCGTATACCACATGACAACATACTTCTCCAAAGGCCTGCGCAAGCAGATGCAGTGGCAATCAGGTTAGCAAAAGCCAGTCTATGCTGTCAACAGGTGCTGGTACAATCAATCTGCGTCCCACGGCCGACTGCACGCCGAAATCCCACGCCTACGGAAGCCACGTTGTCCGAAAACACACGAGACGAAGAAATTGAGAATAGTCAAGCGCAAGCTACGCGACTGACTTACAGACTTCCACCCACTGACCGTCAGAACATCCCCCTGTCTACTCTACGCATGGAAACCAACGCAGTACCCTTGAAGGCGCCCGCATTTAGGAGATGAGGGAAAACCCAGGTGCCTAAGTATCCTTACACACTAACACTTTCCCCCCTAACTTGAAAATTATATAAACGCTGCAATTGTCTGACCATTTTATTGTCCATGTCATTTATCGGATTGATGATGAATAGCTTAACAATAATCTCATGCGCTTGACGTTCTCACGGTGCGCTAAATGCCATGGCTTGAGGGATTGCACACTGACGCACTAAATTGGTCACCGCACCTTCATACTATCGAGAGATAAATTGTCGAGAATACGTTAGCTTTGAATTAATTCGCTTCAGGCCTCTTTGAAACAAACACCGCAAGCATTTGCTCGATAGAGAGCATAAAAATAGCTTAAGATAATAGACGTCATTTTTCGACAAAATGGATATCCTACTAGATTTATTTCCGAGACAATGGCTGAAGGATCACCATAGCCATCGATCCTAACAGCGGTGAATAAGCATATATTCATCTCATCTAATTGTAGCGCAAGGTGCCAAGCGAACTCCTTAGATGGCGCCTGAATCAAGCTGTATCCAGCACAGACCAACCCTACGTGCATCTACTCATTCACCTGTTTCTTAGGAGCAGAATATATTGGTCCCACGAGCTGGTGTCTGGCTTAAATTGAGTGAGAGGACCTTTCGTCACGGTAAGAGGAGTGCGAATTAGAGGGCATTAGAAGATGTATTTAGTGCATATGGTAGACTCAAACCATCACGTTGA
>JAYGXS010000002.1:97332667-97352716 GCA_036362985.1 Ligula intestinalis | reverse complement strand
GACTTTCTGCACGTTCAAAACTTTAGTTATTGTACACACGCCCCAAGCAGCTTCCACATTTGTTGCTGTTTCTCCACCTCTGACGATGGGCTCTTGTAAGAGCTCGAAAGCTCAGGAAAAAATAAATTTTGTTCCAGTATTCGACCATATGTCTCCTTTACCAAATATTCTTATAATCTAAACGTGGTATATTTATTGGGATCCGTCACTTTTCAGAAATATTCCGGCTTATCCATTGCTGAATTGTGATTGGCTTTGCCTGACTGGCCCTTGGCATGCAGTTCAGTGGTTGGCCAGCTTGTGCGCACAAAACTCGTTCAGGAAAATATCAATTGGTCGATCCTTAGCCCACTAGAGCACAAACAAACCCCCTGGCCAATATTGCCGCGCACGTTAATTGTCCTTATGACTCACCATGCTGTGGTTGGCTTGGCGTGTGGCATGGACTTGTATTCGGCATTTTTCCATAGGCCGCGCCATAAAACATAGTAATGTCTCAAGTTTATTCTATTATTCAACAGTGTGCATAAATAAGCATTTCGATTGTTGCCGGAACAATCATCGTAAGTTGAAGCTGCGCCTTGGCAATCTACGAAAACCATTGGTTAATGTTACGGTGAAAAAGGCAGAGGAAACTGGAATCGTAATTTCTGGTTTCATTAGCCAACTGATGACTGATCTCGTCATTGCTGGCCTATTATCGGCATCAGCTTATTACACTCTAAAAGAACGGGTATTTGCCCAATTTTGTAAAAACAGCCTCTGCGGCCAAAAATTATCACAAGATTACACCTCTAGGAAAATTATACAACCTGCCTTAAAAGCAAGGAGTTCTGAAACAACCTCCCGGCAGTTGATTTGGTGACAAATCAATGCCCTCATTACGCCCAGCACTAGCTTAAGCCAAGGAACCTTGCCCGAAGGAGATGAAAAAACATAATGGACTGCATGCTGTAGGAAACTTGCTCATGTACGTCTTTTGATTAAACAGGCCGACGTGTGGACACACATATTGATGAACATAATCTAGTTGTCCGTCGCTGAGATCCCTGCGCCTCTTTTTTGCGCACAATAGAATTCGACCATCGGTTTTATTAGGATGCTACTGAGGTCGTTGCCATAGGCAGCACCAAATGGATGAAGACAGTTTTCGAGCCTTCGCACTCGACTGCGGTTAGTATCAACCGCTATGTTGACTTGGACTCCCATTACGAGGCCCACGTCCACTGCTTATAGTACCCTCTCTTAATTTAGCATAAAAGACCGCCAATCCGGCTGCCGCGATCCAACGGAGCATCCCTACTCCTCTGGCACAAGAAACTTGAGACATCTGATACCCCGTTCACGAGCATAGCATGACTCACCCCTTTACACATCAAAGTGACTATTCGTCATTTTGGGTAAAATGGTCTAATGTGGGATTCTCTCGCTATCCTTTTTGGATGCGTTTATTTGTCGGGTGACATGTTGGTGACACCAACTCGGAAATTCATAAGTGTATCGTAATTTACCGAAGGACCTCTTTTTTTAGTATATCACTCAGAATGCATAAATCCCCGACATACACAAAAATACGCAAATAATTTTGGGTAAAATGCATGCAAAATGCCGAATCAACGTTAGTGCACGTACGAAAACTTTGAACTAATGGTGAACAACCTCAGGCAAATCTAAAATAAACTAATTGTTTTATTTAGAAATAGCAACTTTATAAATATGTCACCGTTTCCGACAACGTGAAAAATAACTAAAAATTCTGCCAATAAAAATGATCATAATATTCACGTGAAGTCTTAACCTCAGCAGACCTTTTATGTTACAAAACCTTCCTTTCTCAGGTTGTGGATTATAACTGGTTTCAAATGCAGAAGTCCATAATGGCGAGTATACGTGTACTTTCGACAGATTCTCGTCAGGCCTCACATTCCTATGGAAACTGGGTGCGAGTTCAAACGTGCTCGTCTTTTCGGACAAATTCCTCATGGGAATGGAGGTGGGGGTCGATAAGCGAAGGCTAGTTGTAAGGTAAGGTTTGATAAAGCAAATGTAGCGTGGATGTCTGGATGCGGCTAAGCGTATGTGGGCCACGCCAACTCGGATGCTTATAGGAAGTTCTTTTATGCGGACAACGTGGGCTTCATCAGCCTGATAGCGGTCGCTATTGCTGTTACTATCAGGCGCTGACCCAGGGACGTCGGATAATTTGGTGGGATCCCGTAGATAACTCGAAAAGCTTCGTTGGGGTTGAGCCGATGCCTAGGATCGACCATCTGCGCCAGAATAGAGCTGTTTATGCTCCTGACTTCATCTTTTTTCAACCATTCGGGAGGTCAAGTCAAGTCAAGTCAAATTTATTAAAGGAAATATAGGCAAACGCCTTTGAACTCCCTCTTGGTACATAGGATTTAAGAAATGCATCGGCAAAGCCGAACATTCTAAAGAAGTCGTTGACACAATTTCAAACGACTACTCGCTTGTTTCAAGTAAAAAACTCACACTCAGATTACACGAGCCAGCAGTGTAACTGAGGAAGAATAGCAGACAGTGAAAAAACTCCTAAGGCTGGCTCATAATTCAAAATGGAATGTCATTTTTGATTTTTAGGAGAAAAACTGTCGCTCGTGGGGAAGCATGTGAATGATAGGGGCATGATGCTTCTGTGAATGTTGACGGTAGCCATGGCGTCCATGACGAGTAATATCTACACCCGAAGGACCATACGAGGAGGAGACCTCGGAGTCACGAGAACGTCCCGAAGACCGGAGATGCGACCATGATACGCCTTTGCTGTGTCAAGAGCCGAGGAACCTACCACGTCGTCAGCAGTCGGTCGATACGAGAAAGGGTGTGACAGGGCCGCATAGCCTAGGACCATAGGTGCGATAGGTGCGTCCTCAGACACGATCGGCGCAGATCGCATAGTGAGTAGAGACCACATAGGTAGATAATGGCAGAGACTCATTTTGTTAATTACTAATAATAATAATACTACTTACAAATTACTATTAGTATATATTTATAGCATTTCTAGCATTTCACGTTTTGGATGTAGAGCGCTTCAATTTTTGGATTCGGAATACTTCATTAATTGGATTTGAATTACTTAATCGCGACGATACTCATTATATCGGTCTAGGTTTGCCTTAAAGACATCCACGGAAGGGGACATGACAATATCCGCAGGAAGAGCATTCCATGCCTGGATTACCCTCTTAGAGAAAAAGAATTTTCTTGGGTCAAGTCTTGCCCCAGTCACACGTAATTTGAGGGGGTGTCCTCGCAGCCTAGAGGTGGTGGCCCGCTCAAAGAAGTCATTTGTTTGGAGGCAGCAATCCTGACCACGCAACATGCGAAATGCCTGGATTAGGTCCCCACGTATCTGCCTGTAATCCAGAGGAAACAAGTCAAGATTTACCAATCGGGTCTCATAAGGGAGGTTCCGTTGTCCTCGTACTAATTTTGTTGCGCGTCTTTGTACCCTTTCGAGGTTTTTTTGTCTTTGGCTGTCCAAGGTCTCCAGGCTTGGATGGCAAATTCCAGTTGAGGTCGCACGAACGTGCCGAATACCTTGCCAAATACAGCTTTGTCAAACTTAGCAAAGGCTCGCTTGATTAGATACAAGCTCGACATTGCGGATTTAGCCACTTTCAGGACGTGGAGTGATGGCTTCAGTGAAGGCGTGAACCACACCCCCAGGTCTTTCTGAGCCTCAACCTCTGGCAGCGGCGTGTGATTCAGGTAATACACCCTCCGAGGCATAGTGCTGGTTCTACCAAAGCGCATTAGGTTGCATTTTGCCACATTGAATGGCATGAGCCAAAGTGTCGACCATTGCTCTAGTCTATGCAAATTTGCCTGGAGGTTTAATTCATCGTCTTGGTTGCGTATGACCTTCCAAAGTTTTATGTCATCAGCAAACATTGCGATTTCGCAGTCTAGTCCGCTTATGCAGTCATCAATATATATAAGGAAGAGAATAGGGCCAAGAACAGATCCCTGTGGAACCCCGCTCTCAACTGCTACCTCCGCCGACCGCTGTTCGCCAATACATACGGTCTGGGTACGACCAGTCAAGAAGTTTGCTATCCACTGCAAAAGGTTTCCCCTTACCCCTATGCGGCTGAGCTTGTATAAGAGACGTTGATGGGGCACCGTGTCAAACGCCTTCTTGAAGTCTACGAAGACTGTATGCACCGTATTCCCTTCATCGATCGCTCGGGTCCATTGTTCTAGACAATAGAGCAGATTGGTCAAGCAGGACCTTCCCCTGCGGAATCCGTGCTGCTTATCAGAAAGAAGTTGATGTTGCTCCAAAAAGTGCATCAGCTCGCGTTTGACTATGCGTTCCATAAGCTTGCAGGATATTGAGGTGAGGCTGACCGGTCTATAGTTATTTGCGGTCGCCCGACTTCCACTTTTGTGGATGGGTGAGATCCACGCTGTCTTCCAATCGGGTGGCACTTGTCCAGTATTAAGAGAAGCTCGGAAGATAAGGTACAGGGGTACCGCCAACTCTATGGCTAGCTCTTTTAATAGCTTTGCAGGTATCTCATCCGGACCTGACGACTTCGTTTCTTTAAGCTGTAGAAGTTCTCGCAGAACGGTAGCTTCCGTGAGTGCAACCGAGTCTATGGTCTGGATCACACCCACACTGCAGTTAATAGCGGTGAACTCAGCCTCTCTCGTAAAGACCGACTGGAAGAAGCAGGATAGATGTTCCGCCTTTTCGTTAATCTCGCAAATTTCTACACCGTCGTTTGTTTTTAGCAGAGGAATAGGGTCTCTATTTCGAGTACATTGCCTAACGTAGCTGTAGAAAAGCTTTGGGTTTCCTACTGCACGATTTATTAGATTACTCTCGAAGTTTTGTCGGCTAATTCGTATCAGGCTCTTAACCTTGTTTCTCTGTGCCTTATACCTATTGTACGATTCGGGGGTCCTCTCTCTGTGATAGATTTTGAACAGCCTTCCTTTGCGGTTTACTTCCCTCTTTAGCGTCGGCGGTAGCCATCGAGGCCTATTTGTTACTTTCTTTACCGTGATAGGACAGAAATCGGTAATTAGTCCGTGTAATACGGCTTTGAATGCCGACCAATCATCGAGAACGCACCCGGCTTTGCGTAAGTTAGCTCACTCACTATATGCAGCTTTATTCCCAACAGAAGTAAGATGTAGTCTGAGCTGAAATCATGATCTCAGAAGGCTTTTAATTCAAGAGAGATTGAGTTGAATCCCATCGTTCTGTCTCCTGACGAACAGCTTTAAAATATTTTAAAACAGCTTTTTTTCTGAATAATCTTCTTTTTTAAATGTATTACATTTGACTGGCCTCGCGTAACGTGATAAGGGAAAATTTGTATGCGCAATTGTCGACTTAAAAAACGGCCACACATTCTAATTATTCACCCAAATATTTCTGCATGCAGCTATCGTTTGTAGATATTCGTTTCGGTCATTTGTTTTGATAAATTCAAGTAAGAAGAAGAAGAAAACTCGATCGCTGGGACAATATGTTTATTCGCCTGACGTTTCGATATCCGTCGCGGATTCGTCATCAGAGACATGAGTAGCAGAAAGGTTTTATGCATTCGAGCAGCTGTTAAGGCTAGTTTTTAGCCGCTGCAACGTCTGCCTTTCCGGATGAGTTTTTCTATGAGAGGCCTTTTATTAAGACCTTACTTAATGTTATCTGACTCACTTAACTATCGCGTAAAGCATAGAAAACAAGGTGCAAACGAGCAAGTTGTTTTTAACAACTCTGACGTCTGTTGGAAATGACGTTTACAAAAGTCAGATTTGCCAACCTGTGTACTTTGCTCCCCTAATACGTAGCAATGACGTTTACTGCGAGGCGCTTTTTAAACGCCATTTTCTGCTTCTTCTAAGTTTGACGCAAGCTTAACGAGGATAACTTACGCAGGCATGTCTCAGCGGAATAACTCACTACAATACTTTTTAAACATGTAATATTTACTCGATCGGCCCAATCTCGTTGTGAGTGGTCATTGTTTTACTAAATTAATTAAAATAACCCAGACGGAGAATTCCGGAGGAATAACTATTTTAAAAATTCATTTATTCGATAAAGACCTGTAAAAAAATATCCCATTTTGAAGTTATTAGCCCTGTTCCACAAAGTTTGGCGTTTTGCTTTAGATATGTCATCCCTTCATCTTTTGTAGCAGCCTAGGCAGTCGCACAAAAACTATGATGAGCTGCTAAAAGGGTAGCCATTTTTTCCAGATCTAAAATATCGGGCTTCACTATTTGAGGCGAATTTTCATATCCCAGGAACGTTAATTTTTTGCGAAGAAGAGGAATTTTTGAACACTGGAAAATTCATCTTCTCAAAAGATCGGGCTGAGTCAACCAGCAATTCCACACATAAGGTTCGGAGGGTATGGGATTAAAAGTCAGGATCTTTAGTCCTAGCGCCAAAGGCCCGTTGTTCCCTTGCTTGAAGTCAGCAATAAACTTGCGTCATCATTGCGACAACTGAGTGAATCATAAGTGAATATGGCTTGCTGAAGATGGTTGATAAACCTTAACCAAAATGTCAATCAAAAATAACTCTGACATTTCTTATTTCGGTAATATAACTATGTAACAATGTTTAAGAGCGTTTACAATTCGCGTTTTCTTGAGTTTGATACAAGTTTTCTATACAATCTATTTGGCTCTATATGGAAAACGCAAATCAATGATTTACTTCATTTAAATTAAGCGTTCAGTTTTAGGGAATATATTTTTTTCTTAAAAGCCAGAAACAAGTTCATTCAAAGCCGGCGTCCCCGGATAGCTGAAACATCTTGCGATATGGCTGTGTGAAAATTTATTTAACAATGGAGCAGTGAAACAGACTACCCCTTCTCGAGATCCTTGTACGTAGGGATGACGCCAGTTTTATTAGACGCTCTGTTTTTCACAAAAATACCCGAAAAGTGCAATATCTACATGTTATCTGTGTTGTGCCAATAAAATGGAAAATACCGATGGTAAATATCTTTTTCAAAGAGCGAGTAATAATTGGTTTTAATGTAACCCTAGCTACGGGTACTTTCTGGACCATAGCACTCTCGTTTAACCCCGGCTATTCTGCTCGTTACCATAATTATTTACGGGGCCAAAATTGATGGAACAATCGGTTCTGAAGAAGCCTGTACTTATATCATTATCCCTTAAGGGTGATTATATTTCGGGAGCAATCAAGCAACGGTTGCATTGCATGAAAGAAAGGATGAACTACGCAGCTGAACTCTTCGTCCCCTCTTCACCTAAATTCATTGCAAGAAATTGGGTAAAAGGTGTTTTGCCGTTGCATATCACGCTAAATTGCGTGCATAAATCCATTTGCCTTGCGGACAGATAAATAATGGCCGAATGCAATCACAATTGGCAACCATAACCACTAAGCATTTGCATAATTGTTTTTTTAAGCAAGAAAATACAGTATCACGGTACTCAATTATTGTCTGATCGCGGAAGCCTTAGGAAGTGGAGAGCATGATAGGCATCTCGGAACTCCCGTGGGCTGCGTCTTTACTATGCAGCATGCTACATAAGTCCTGGCTTTCAGCAGGCAAAGTGTCACTACGGTCTCACATTCTGTTGACAAAATAATGCCATACACATTTTGGTTAAGATAACTTTTTTCTTCTAAAACACAGATAAGTCATTTAAAAATATTTTTGGGACTTGAAATACACTGTGCTAGATGATACGATATGATTTACCGAGTTGCGGTGAAATATTGATCAGTGGTTTCTTTTGTGTTTAGCAAAATCACTTTTAATTGCCGACCTGCATTCAATTTTTCCTACCCGTATGCAATCTGCATTCTGCCTAGGGCAAGCCGTGAGAAACCGGCTACACAATGTTTTTTTAAAAATCTACAATTTATCTTACCATTTGCTTTACCTCATGAGCAAAAATAAATGCGGAGTGAGTTTGCAGGTTTTTGTTGGACAAGTGCCAAAATAAAAAAAATTAGAAAAAAACTACTAAAATTGTAACTGAAAAGGAAATCGTATTTAAGTAGCCGGGTAGTTTTCCTCCATCTTGGGGTGCATAAAATATATAACAAACAAAACGGAAAAATGTTTTCTACTCAAAAACACACTTCAGACTTTGGTCAAATTTTCATTTTATCTAAAATATCCACTCGGTTCACGAAATGTGGAATTTTGCGCCCATTTTAAGTCCAACTATTTCACCCTTCCTAACTCCACTCGCGCTCCGTGACTGCTACTGTGGCTTGTTTACAATTACCGTTTTTTAAAGCTTGAGAACGTAAGGCGCTTTGCGGTCCTGTTGTGGACGCTTCCTTTACAAGACACCCTGTTGCCTTGGCTGCAGCACAATAGCGACTGCAATCACTACCACGGTATCTCGCCGACTTCAATTGCCATCATAAAACCTACAAGGCCCTATACGTTTCTGATGGTAGACCAGACGATAAAGTAAATGCGGAAGCCTGAATTTATCAATGCCCTTGCTGAATAAATTTTTTGACCGGTATGCAGGTATAACAAAAGGAAGGTGTATTTATGTCTTAACAATACAAGGAGTGTAGGCACCTTTATTGGCAGTCGTTTCCCTACTTCTGGCTTTGGTAAAGCATACCCGCCACGTTACCGGCCTTTTTGACCCCTAACCCTATTCGTACGACGCACTTTTACAATAAGACGAACATAATAGTACGCGCCAGAATTCGTGCAGCATTTAACTATGTTCCACCTCACGGCTCATGTCAACTGACCCCACCCACAAACGTAGATATTATTTTTCTGATACGACGAAACTCATGTTCAAATAGAGAACCCATAGGCAACCCTCCTACGTCTCGCTAAAAAACACTGCTACTGAAACATAAGCGTGTTTGTCAAAAGCAAAATGGCATAGAAGGAGTGTTGGTAGGAGTTTCCTTGCTAGTGGTCTTGGATACAACAAGCCGTAGGTTGTTTTCATACGGTAAACTTAGAAGGTTTTTTTAAGTTGGTAAAACTGATTAACCAAAAAGGATTTTGTGAAAATAAAAAAAAGTCCTAAACTTTTGTTGAAATAATGTAATGAGGTGGCTATAGGCCAACGGCGTGGGGCGCAAAAAACAAATCGAGCTCAAATTGAGCTCGAATCGAGCACGAATCGCTGTCGAAAAACTTGGAAACGCGGAGTTTCATTCTGAAAACGTTCGTTTGCCCAAAATTCAGTGGACCTTTTGAAGACGTTTATAATATTAAGCAGAAACTTCGGGCTTTTACATAAGAAATCACTATCTCATACTGAACCTTAAACTAACCCTCACTCTGTCCCTAATCCTTATCCCAACTCTAACCCAAAACCTAGCTCAAACCCCTAACCCTAACCCTTACGTTTATCCTAAAGGTTACACTAACCCTAACCCCTAACACTAACCTCTGACCCTAACCATAACTCTAATCCTAACCCCAAACCCTTACCATCAATCTAATCGTGCTCAAATCGAGCTCGAATCGCTGTCGAAAAACCTGGAAATGTGGAGCTTTGTTTCGCTACTACCATGGAAACTCCTGCCGAAGCGGTTACTGAACGTGCAGAAAAGCAGTCTAGATCTGTCCAATGACCGACTCGTTTTTTACTATGCTACACTGCTAGACTATATAGCACATTTAAGGTTTTTTATTTTACCAGATATTTCTGCCGGACTTTGGTTCACCTTTTCAGTGGAATGCATTTAACTGCTACAGTATCATGCAATCATGCACACATTAGTTTCTGCTTTTCAATTGGTCCATTTTGAACCAACCTAATAGGTTAAAATTGTTTGGCTGAAATTAATTTATTAACATCGCCAACGCTGCGGTTAGCGTGATGGCCAACCCCTGGCCTGTCTATCGCTCAAGGGCCAGGGCCATCTACTGCCACACACGGCTGAATCTCGCAAAAGCAACCAATCACAAGCCCCCTCACACATCACCTGAAGTTGGTGGCTGTGGCCGACGACACTTGGAATTGCGCCTCGCACGCGGCGGTTGCGACAGAGTCGGCCTCACGGTCGGACGCCCTGCAAGACCAATTTGCGACTTTCCCTTAACTCTGTAAACAATATAATGTTCCGTCTACTCTGCCTTCCCAAGGCTTCTCCCAATCTCCTAAGGAACCAGGGCCTGAATAATTGTAGCTGTTAGGGTAAATGGTCTTAGCCTCAACTCTTATAGTAGGTCAAGTCTCTGCAGGTCAGCGCGACTGGAAGCGCTGACTGAGGTTTTGGATGACCTTGACGCAACTGGCGTTGAACAATGATGCCGGACAAAGCAAAGACCGCTACAGGTCTTTACCTTCCAATTGTAGGCGGAGAGAGTTAGTGAATAACACGCGTAAGTTCGCCGCGGAGAAAGCGCTTGTGATCGCAGGGTTAAGGCGTTGTTGTATTAGTTGGCTTGTTGCATCTCCTAAGAAAGACAATCTTATGAATATGCCCTTCATTTCTCTTGTTAAGGTAGCAGGCTTCTTGGTGCGTTCGACAATATTCCTGAGCATGACCCTTTCTGGCTATCCGTTTTCAAGAAGCGTGATCAGCAGCAGTTTGAGTTCTGCTTCAAACATTTCTAGAAGACTAGGCCCGTCGTTCTCTAGCTGGTAATGCCTTGAAGGGGCAATGCATCAACTTTCACATTTTTGTTCCCCTTAATATCCAAATGATATTATATAATGGCTGATCTCAATCAGGTTTTCCTCTCTTTTATCTCGATCGAGGATAATGGCGGAGCCTCGCCAAACATTTGTCTAACTGTTGAGCTTGAGGCTTTTACGTTTTTGTTAGTTGGCACTGGCCATGTCTAGCATCTTTCCAAGATCAAGCTTGCTGGCTTGACGCTTCTAGGCAGAGGTCTGCCTGAAACTCACGACTCCTCACACACATATCGTCCATCTTAGGAGGAGAAGAAGAAGAAAAAGAAGAAGAAGAAGAACAGGAGCAAGTTCATGGACCAATACATTCAACGGCCAGGTATACGAGCAAAAGATGTGAACGACAATGGGCTTTCCTCTGTCAGGACTCATTGCCGAAGCAGTTCTACAGAGGCTCGAACAGCTAGTCTTCAGCTCGGAGCCCCCGAAGTTCTGGGCCTGATACGTCGATGAGACATTCGTTGTACTAAAGAGGAGTCTCGTGCAAGCTTTCAAGGCGTTGCTTTATTCAATCTTTGCTAACATCCAATTTACCATGGAAGAAGTAGTTAACAATCAGTTGCCCTTCCTTGACGTCCAAGTTACAAAACTGGCGGACGGGAAGATAAGGACAACGGTCTACCGTAAGGCAACTAACACCAGGCGCATTTTCCACGTCCAAAGCAACCACCCTGTCGGCCACAAACACAGCTGTGTCAGAACGCTCTTCCGATGTGTTCAAACACATTGCAGCGATTGCAGTGGGAAGCAGAAGTAGAGTAATTACTAGCATGCCCTTTTCAAGGCCAACGGATATCCGAACTCCTTCGTCCGCAAGTGCCTGAAGAAACGTCGCGTTCCACGGCTAAGCGACGAAAAGCCGAAATTCTGGCTCACCATCCCCTACGTGAAGAACGTTTCAGAGGCGACTGCACGAATCCTAGAACCAGACTTCACAATCAGACAGCGAATAATGAGGCTTAAATACTCGCTGCAAGCAACCGAGCAATCACCCGTGATCTACAACAAACCATGCCAAAATTGCGATGCTAGGTATTTTGGGGAAACGAGCAAACACCTGGGCACAAGATTGTACGAACACCAACTTGCAATCAACCGCCAACAGAAATTGTCTTTGGTACATGGTCACGTGCAGCAACGGAAGCACAGTTTCGCCTTTGACAATGCGAGGGTGATCGGCAGGGCCGATGACAAAATGGCCCGATTGGTTCTGGAAAGATAGTTCTCGCCGGGCACAATGAAACGAGCCATCGATTTAAATGCCGTCTACTTAGGGCTCCGAACTAGGCTGAAACCCGCTCAAAACGGACCGAGAGGAGTTACACAGGGCCGGCAGCCAACACCCACGGAGGAAAGAGGTGGCAGGGATCAGGAGTCGCATGACTAAGCGTGGCTTAAACAGCCGATTTCAAACGAAGTTCAAATTCCACCGAGACAAAATTCGTCAAAATATGTCACTTAAATTCTTCTACACCAACGCACAGAGTCTGTTGTCCAAGTTAGATGAACTAAAAGTGCACATATATGACCTTTCTCCCGACATTATCTCTCTGACAGAAACCTGGCTGTCTGAAAACGTGGATGACCGCGTAGTGGCACTACCTGGCTTTAATCTGTTCCGGAGAGATGGAAGAGGGCGCCAAGGAGGAGGAATTATAACTTCCGTCAAACATGGACTGCTTGTCGCGGAACAAACAGAGCAGTTTCATGGCAGTACCGAGGCCATCTGGCTTACTATAAAGGTACCGGAATCACCCAGCCTGGAAGTTCTGACCATGAACCGTCCGCCTAGACATTATCATGACGCTGACACTGGTCTATTGGAAGAGTTAGTGAGATTACCTGCTCAGCCCGACGTCTTGATTATGGGAGACTTCAATGCCCGGCTTATCGATTGGGTTTCAACATACGCACGATAGCCAGAGCAAGCATTCGACTGGCGTTTACTGGCCCTCACACTTAATGCATCTCTCAGTTAACATGTTCTAGTTCCCACCAGGGTGTGTGAGGGGCAGCAATCAAACTGCCTAGACCTGTTACTTGCGAAATCGCTGGACAGCATCGACGAGGTGCAATCTCTACCTCCTCTAGGTAAAAGTGATCACATCGTACTTCATTGGGACTATTCTATATTTTCGGTACCCGAACAACCCACCAAGTTTAGAAGGAATATTTGGCGTGGTGACTTTGAGCAAATGAAGGCCGAAATAAACAACATAAATTGGGAATTGGTTTTTTCTGGCAATATAACTGATGATTGGGGATGGTTCAGTGAATTATTGCATACTCTCTTGAGAAACCACTGTCCGATTACACGGAAGAAGCTAAACAACAAACCTCAGTGGCTGACTCAAGCGCTGAAGAAAGAGATAAATAAAAAAGGGGGAATGTGTAGAAAGTATAGAGCAGATAGAAATCCGGTATCCCCAAATGCATACACAACGCAGAGGAATCTCCTGAAGCGACTTATCTTCAAAGCGCGCAACGACTTTGAAAAAGATTTACTAAACCGGACAGTTACAAATCGAAGCTTTTTTAATGTCTACTTAAGAAAGACCACACCGGGACACAGTTCCCCTTCTGAAGGCAAGCGACGGAACACAAATGAGCGAGGATGGAGCAAAAGCTGACCATCTTCACAATTTTTCAAATCGAACTTTACGACTGAAATCGAATTCATCCCTCCAAACTATGGTTTAGACGACGGTCCAAAGATTGAAAATTTGGCCTTCGCTGAAGCAACCGTTTTTAAGGAGTAAATGGCACTAAGCGACTCGAAATCATCCGGTCCCGATGACATCCCGCCTAAATTACTAATAAAACTTGCTGAGGAGCTAGCCAAACCGCTTTCTATGCTTTTCAGTACCTCGTTTAACGCAGGTTGTTTACCCGCCGATTGGAAATCCGCACGGATCACACCGTTGTATAAAGGCGGCAGAAAGGTTTCTGCAAACAGTTATAGACCAATCAGCCTCACTTCGATCTGTTGCAAGATTATGGAAAAAGTAGTAAAACGAGAGCTGATGCGTTTCTTAGAGCAGCATAACCTTCTATCAGATGCGCAGCATGGGTTCCGCAGAGGTAGGTCCTGCGTGACGAACCTACTCCATTGTTTGGAACGCTGGACTCGGGCAGTTGATGGAGGAAATCCGCTTCATGTAATCTACATCGACTTCAAAAAGGCTTTTGATAGCGTCCCACATCAACGACTTCTGCACAAACTCAGCCGAATAGGTGTTCGAGGATATCTGCTGAAGTGGATTCAAAGCTTCTTACTTGGCCGCTCTCAAACTGTCCATATTGGTGACCAGCAGTCGGCAGACGTTGCAGTCGAGAGCGGTGTCCCCCAAGACTCTGTCCTTGGCCCTGTACTGTTCATTATATACGTCAATTACTCCGTCCGTGTACTGGACTGCGATGTAGCTATGTTTTCCGATGACATTAAGATTTGGAACGTCATCAGAAATTCAGCTGACGAAGAACATTTGCAGCTAAACCTAAACCGTCTTCAAACTTGGTCTCAAGACTGGCTTTTGCCGTTTAACGAGAACAAATGCACTATCCTACGAGTTGGCCGACCCAGCTCTCAGAACCCCATGGTTTACAGCCTAAATGGCATCCAACTGCAAGAAGTGGACGCGCAGAAAGATTTGGGAGTATGGATCTCTACGTCTCTTAAGTCCTCGCTGCACTGCGCAAAAGTAGCCAAGTCTGCGATGTCCGTCCTCTATCTTGTCAAAAGGGCTTTCTGTGCCTTCGATAAAGACTGCTTTGCTAAGTTCTTTGGAACATTTGTGCGGCCGAAGTTGGAGTTCGCAATCCAAGCATTGAAACCCTGGACCGCGAAAGACCTAAATTCCCTCGAGACAGTCCAAAGGCGCGCGACCAAACTGGTTACCGGTGAGAGTTTTTTACCCTACGAAAGACATTTAGCTAATCTCGATCTATTTCCGTTAAGTTACAGACAGCTACGTGGCGATCTGATACAAGCATTTCGTATAATTCGTGGGCAGGACTGTTGTCTTCTACCTGGCGACTTCTTCGAGTTAGCAACCACGACGAACTTAAGAGGGCATCTCTTCAAACTACGCATAACCGGAGCCAGACTAGACGCACGCAAGTTCTTCTTTGGTTATAGAGAAGTTGAAGCTTGGAATGCTCTCCCCGAGGATATTGTTATGTCCCCATCTGTGGATGCATTCAAGAGAAATTTAGATTTTCATTCCCGAAATGCCCACAAAAATTGGATATGGAGAGAATGAAATTATATATGTATATAAACATACTACTCACTGATTGTCAGTAATATTTTATTTAAGAATAACAAGAATTGTAAGCTCAAAGTTCACCAAACGTTGTGATCCGAGGCTACGCAGATTTGTAAAACTTTTCCCAATTCAGGCCTGGAATGCTCTGCCTGCGGACATTGTTGTGTCGCCATCTGAGCACACGTTTACGATTAAGTCAGACGCATCTGTAGGCATGTTTACGACACTATTAATAATAATAATATGTTTATTCTGCCAGTTTACAGGCATAGTTAGAACAAATAGCCACTGAGCCCCCGAAAATAAACTGCAAGTTGCCGAATGCAAATTGTGGAATGATCACATTATAAAAACATATGACTTGCTAATTTTCAGTAATATGTTTGTTTAGAAAACTACCGCTTATATTTCTTCTGTCAATTAGCAGGCAGACTCGTTAAACCAACAAGGGTGCACGATGGGCGCATCGCCGACACTCGATGAGGTTCGCGTGACCTCCGCAACTTTCTCTTCGTGGGACCCTTGGTATTAAGGCGAAAACCGGGATGGACTCTCCCTGACATGCTTCAAACACTCTTAGCAAAGGCCATCAGCTTCGAATATACTCTGCACCCCCCCCTCCCCCGGGCGACAGTTTTTCTCCTTCAATCTCTCAAATGGCATTCAAACCCCTAGGCTTCTGAACAATGTCTAAGGAATATTTTCACTGTCGGCCCTCAAATTTCTGGCAACGCCACTGTTCTGAAATGTTCTGCAGATAAAATGCATTGAAAAAACTGTACCAATAGGGAGTTCAAAGGTATTTACCTATATTTCCCTCAATAAAAACCTGACCTGACCTGACCTGAACCTGACTGACGCAACAGAGCCACCCGTGAAGCTGACAGCGCTGCAAGCGAACACCAACGGCCGATCGATCCACGGCCTGACGAGAGGAGGGCCGCCGACCAAGCCACGCAGGGCCAACAGCTAACACCCACGGGGGAGGCAGGCGGTGGCGGTAACGACAGCGAATCACCTGATCGCGCGACGAGCCTTCTCACGCACCCGAACGAGAAGCCGGCAGGGTTGCCAGCAAAACCAATGGCCGATCGATCGAACACACGGTGGAGAGAAGGACGGCGTCGCGGCAACCAGGACAGTGGCGCAGGGCAAATTAAGACGAGGATCTGCCATTGGTCGGCAGCAAAAAAGTCGGAGCCAACCACACTAGGAGGGAACACGGTTACTTCACAAGATCGGTGGCGAGGCGATTGCACTCAAGGCTCGCGGAAGAGTAAGCACGATACTCTGACGATGGAAGCGAGTGTGATTTTGAAAGGTCAGGCCAAATATAATCTGGTCAACAAACCTGACCCCTCTTCTTCTTCGTCTTCTTTGGGAGACGATGAACGTGATTACATATCTGCACCCCGAATATTCAGGCATATTAATAAATATATATATTTTCACTCAGAAATGAGCGAACACCGATCGAATAGGCTTCCGAACTAAACAAAGTTCACGTGGTGGTCAGAGGTCCCCAACAGGTGACCACCTGCCGGGCCGATTCCGACCAAGTCATTTTGGCAGTAAGGAGGGTATGACAGAATTTTAGGGTAACTTGATATAGAACTATTTCGAACTTATTAGCCTTCATCAGCCACGCATAACCCTGAACACCAGCTGGTCGGAAAACACAAAAAACGCACTCACAGACAGCGCAGTTGGTCCACCACTAGTGTCTATCAGATGGGTCATAAGCATTTCATCGAACCGCAGTTCATCAGCTCCTTGCCACCTGCCATTTACTGTGGCATAGACGCGTACACCCATCTGTCAAAGGACCGCACTCTATCGAGCTTACAACGCGAGGCGGCTAGGGTATAGGCAGAACGACATTCCCAGCAAAGACAGGGCACACCAGGAATGCCTTTTCTGCCTTTTTAGACGACATCGGCTAGTGATACACAACCCCAGTATGGTCGAGGACATTGCTGCAACACCGAAATTTGAGCTCGCGATCTCTCCCGTAAGGGCGAACTTCCTTACGTTTAAGCTACGAGCTCACGGTCTAGCTGGTATTAGCTGTGGTAAATGCAGTGGCATAGACGCGTAAACCGATCTGTCAGAGGACACACTCGTCCCCCCATATTGCATTTAGAGCTCTCTCGAGCCTCCACAGCGAGTAGGCTAGGATACAGGCAAAAGGACATTACCAGCAAAGACAGAAGACATTAGGTGGGCCTTTAATGGCTTGCTAGGCATCATCGGCTAGTGATATCCAAGCCCAGTATGAGCGTGGACATTTCTGCCACACTGAGATTTGAATTGGCGATCTATCCCGTCCGGGCGAACGTCCTAACGTTTGAGCTACGAGCTCCCAGTCAAGCTGGTATAAGATCGGGAATAAACAGTGGCATAGACGCGTACACCGATCTGCCAGAGGACCCTCTTATCCACCCATTTTGCAATTAAATCTCTCTCTCGTCGCTTCGATAGGAGTCGGCAAGGTTATATGCAGAAGGACATTACCAGCAATGACAGGGGACACTAGGATACCTTTTCCGCCTTGTTAGGCGTCATCGGATAGTGATGCTAAACCGCAGTATGACCGCGGATATAACTGCCATACCAAGCTTTAAACTTGCGATCTCTTTTGTCAGGGCGTACGTCTTAACATTTGAGCTGAGAGCTCACGGTCTACCTGGTATCAGATCGGGAATATACAGGGGTTTGGTCACGTACATTGATCTTTCAGAGGACCCACTCGTCCCTCCATCTTGCCTTTAGAGCTCTCTCTTAGGCTATCACCGTGAGGTGGCTAGGGTATAAGCAGAAGGACATTGTCAGCAAAGTCAGGAGATATTACGTAGGCCTTTAATGGCTTGTTAAGCATCATCGGCTAGTGAAACCCAAACCCAGTATAGCCGCGGAGAAGACTTCCACACCGAGATTGAAACTGACCATCTCCCCCGTCAGGGCGTACGCCCTAACATTTGAGCTGTGAGCTCCCGGTCTAGCTGACATTAGATCGGGAATATACACCAGCATAGTGGCGAACAGCGATCTGTCAGAGGACCTGCTACTCCCACATCTTGCATTTGGAGCTCCCTATCGTGCCATCAGCAGCCAGTCATACCCAATCTCAGGGGTCGGATCCCCCCAGATTCAAACCCAAACATTTGGTCATTGGGTTTACCACCCTACCTCGGCACCATGGGCTCGTTGCTTTGTCGGTTGTGATAAGGGATATGATAGAACAAAGGTTCTCATCCAATCTATCTGTTTAGACCAAATAATTGTCCCGGGAGTCCCTTGAGGCTCGTGCTGTAGCGATATCAGGCTTTTCGTTTAGCGAACTCATAGTATGATGCTGTGAATCCAACAAAAACAAGGAAGACCGGAATGGCAATTTCTGGCCTTTTAGCCGTCACCAGCCAGTCATAGCCAATCTCAGGGGTCGGATCCCCCAAGATTCGAAAGCGGAACTGCTGATCATTGGGTTAAACACCCTACCCCGGCACCATGGGCTCGTTGCTTTGTCAGATGCGATCGGGAATATGGTGTGACAAAGGTCCTCATCCGATCTATCTGGTTAAGTCACACACTTTTCCAGGAAACACTTTGAGGCACGAACTTGAGTGACATAGGGCTTATCACTTAGCGAACTCAGAATATGATAAAGTGTGTCCGAAAAAGACAAGGGAAACCGGTTTAGCCATTTCTGGCTTGTTATCCGTCAACACCTAGTCATACCCAGTCTAGGGTTTCTAAACTCCCGAGATTCAAACCCGCGAACTTGGGTCATTGGGTTTAGCAAACTACCTTGGCACCATGGGCCAGTTGCTTTACCGGTTGATATCGGAGCTATGTTAAAACAAATTTGCACATCCAGTCTATCTGGTAAGGGCACAAACCTTTCCCGGATGTGCGTTGCGGCTTGTACTGGAGGGATATCAGGCTTGTCGCTTAGCGACCCCATAAGATAAGGAAGTGGGTCCGACAAAGACAAAGGACACCAGAGTCGCCATTTCTGGATTGTGAGCCTTCATCAGCAAGTCATACCTAATCTCACGGCTTGGAACCCCCGAGATTCGACCACAGGACAATTGGTCATTGGTTTTACCACCAGACCTCCACACCACGGGTTCGTTGCTTTTTCGGTTGTGATCGGAGATATGATGGAACATATTTGCTCCTTATGTTTATCTCGTTAGGGCAAATAGATGTCCCGGAAGTGCCTTAAGGCTCGTACTTGAGCAATGTCAGTCTTGTCGCTTAGCGACCTCAGAATATGACGGAGTGAGTCCGAAAAAGATATGAGATTCCGGAATGGCCATTTCTGGCTTGCTTGCCGTCAACAGCCAGTCATACCCAATTTCAGGGGTCAAAACCCTCAAGATTCGACCCCTGGACCATTGGTCATTGGGTTTACCATCAGATCTACGCACCATGGGCTCGTTGCCTTGTCGGTTGTGATCGAGGATATGATGGAAAAAAAGTGCTAATCTGATCTACCTGGTTAGGGCACAAACTTGTCCTGGAAGTGCCTTGAGGCTCGTACTTGAGCGATATCAAGCTTGTCGCTTAGCAACGTCAGAATATGTTTAAGTGGATCCGAAAAAGACAAGAGAGACCGGAATTGCCATTTCTGGCTTGTAAGCCATCATCAGCCAGTCATACCTACCCTCAGGGTTCGAATCCCTCGAGGTTACAACCCGGGACCTATGGTCATTGGGTTTACTACCATACCTAGGGACCACGGGCTCGTTGCTCTGTCGCTTGTGATCAGAAATATGATGGAACAAATTTGCTCATCCGATCTATCTGGTTAGGGCACATATTTGTCCCGGAAGTTCCTTGAGGCTCGTAAGTGAGCGATATCAGTCTTGTCGCCAAGCGACGTCAAAATATGTTTGAGTGGATCCGACAAAGACAAGGCAGATTGAAAATTGCCATTTCTGGCTTGTCAGCTGTCAACAGTCATACCCAATCTAAAGGTTCCGAAATTTCGAGGAAACAACCATAGACCTAATGTTATTGGGTTTACAATCCTACCTAGGGACCATGGGCTCGTTGCTTTGTCGATTGTGATCGGGCTTAAGATTAAATAAATGTGCTGATCCGATCT
>JAYGXS010000002.1:97314491-97324832 GCA_036362985.1 Ligula intestinalis | reverse complement strand
ACAACTTTTGGTCAGGGCTGTTTGCGCACGCCATTGAGTTGGCTCCTGACAAGTCCCCTGTTTGAGCTGAATCGTAAGATTTGAGCCGCGGGTTCAAGTGTACTGGAACCGTGCCTTCTTAAGACCAAAGTCCCTCGTGGAGAGGTCTAGGGAGTCGGCGGGAGTCGTGAGAGAGAAGGGTTAACACTTTTTTGGGGCACCACGGCTTTTTCGCTCGCCGCTACGAGTTGACATACCGGGTGTTTGACGCGGCTCGGACGTTGCTGGCGCTTTCTGTCCTGGTTCTCTCTCCTTCTTCTTCTTAGGCACCTTGTCAGGAGGTTGGCGCGTTGAAATCAGATCTGTTGTCAGCTGATTGGATTTTGGTGGGACTGAGCCCAGCTGACTGCACCCCATTGCAAAAGCGGTTAAGTGGCAGTTCAAGGAGACCGAGTTTCTCGATCATGTCAAGGCCAATTAAGTTAAGCTTCCGACGGTTGGTAAGGTAGCATGTTCCCTTGAATTGAATGCGCTCAAAGGCAACGTCACATTCAAGGTCACCGGTGAGCCGGAGAAATCCGCCAAAAACATTCATGGTCTTTTTGTCCGATGTGATCATCGGAGGCCGTCCAATCACCTGCCAAGTGCGTTTGGAGATGAGGCTGTCTGACGTCGTGTCAAGCTGGAGGCGTGCAGGTATGCCACTTATGGAAAGTGTAAGATATTTCCTCCTTGCCTCAAATTCAGTCTTGAATGTGGATAGTTTTAAGTTGGTATTCAGGCCAGAGTAAGATGAATGGCGTTTGAAACTTCTCGTCTTCCTGTCGGACAGGGGTTATCCTTATGACCTCGCTTGTGGAATTGTTGACAAACGTGCGTCTTAAATGGACAGAAGCGAACGGAATGCCATTCACCACACTTTCATCATGCTGACGGTGGCTTTCTGTATGTGGGGTCGTGGGGCCATTGTGGGGATATTGACTTCGTGCGGGCCACAGCCTGAACTCTGGTGGTAGCAAACGAGGAACTGGGTTGCTCCAAGATGGCAGAATCATGCTGGAGATTTTTGAGCCATTGACCCTCAGCAGTCAATGTCTACAGGGTTAACTTCGGGTCCTATTTAATTTTTGAGTGCAGGCGGGTCCAGATTTCAGCATCACGACGTAACTGCAAGGCGCTCACAATGATGACGCACTCGAATTGGTCATCGCTCAACTCTCGGAGCCCGAAACTTTCACACTGGCGTTTGATAGTGCTGGCGAGCTTCAGAAAGTCATCTGCCTCGTTTTTCACCAGCTTGAGGCACTGGTACCGAATACTGAACAAGAAGCATTTTTCACCGGAAGTCTCTGACAGGCGCTGGACGGTTTCATCGAAGGTGAAGTCACGAGGCTTTTTTGGCAGAATGATATCCGTGAACCTCTTATGCTCTTCAGTGCCCAGTTTGCGTAGGAGCAGGCTTACCTTCCACGCATCATCAGTCTTAACGAATTCCACGCGGAATATGTCTTCCCAACGTTTGAACCAAGCGTCAATAGTAACGCCGAAGTCGGGGTCATAGATGAACTCTGTGATGGAAGCAGCAGTGGCGTTTACTGATGTGGACTGTTTTGCGGAAGAATCTGGACCAGAAAATGCAAACTGAATTTCTGCCTCATGGACTACATCATCTTCATGTGAGCCTCCTCAAACTGAGCTTGTTGATGCTCCGAGATAGACTGCAGTTGTTCCGCGAAAATTGACATAGTCAGTACTGCGTCGCCAAATTGTTGTAACCGTGGCCAAAAGGCTGCGATATTCCCATCTGACTAACGCCTTGTGTGAGCCCCGGAGGAAGAACACAACGAGAAGTATGCAGAAAGCAGAGGATTTGGAGCAAATCTAGTACAGCATACCTTAGAGTAAGCAAACGCGTATGTACGAGATTGGGCCAATTTGATGGTGGTTACAAGTTCATTGGCTGGGTGACTCATGGGAGTTGACGTGTTAGTCTACGGCTAAGTGGGAGCTGGGCACAGCTTAATAGAGTGCTGTGCCGGCCACACCTGTGTGGCGTTATAGAGGGCACAGTGACTGAGCGAACCGGTCGGTTGCCATGAGAACTGTGGGTCAGGGCTGTTTGCGTACGCCATTGAGTTGGCTCCTGATAAAAACCTGCTGTCGTAATCTAGGTTCACGGTTTCTACTATATGTTGCTTTTTTTCCTTTGTGATAAGTGTACCCCAGCTCTATTATTATCGAAATGCTTATTCGGTTAACGTCACACAGATAAGGGAGTGCATACTAGGTGCGTCTACTTAAACAGGGGATGCACAGGCAGTGCTCATAGTATACTATCCATTAGCCTCAGTCAGAATGGTTGCTAGAATTAGCACTTATAACATTAGTATGTGCCTATAGCGGCAGCAGCATCTTGGTCTGCACAGCTCAAACGGTCAAGTTGAAAGTGCGGAAGCCAAGGCAAGCACAGCTTTGCTCAGGCCCCCACGCATGTACTTACCGGAATTATTTAAACCCACCTTTACCTTCCTTGTTCAGATCAAGGGTATATGAGCCCTTGGCGTGGCTTTCGAATGTTAGCCACACATTATTTTTGCTCTCCATTCAGGCGGGAATTTATTATCCTATACCATCCTCTCTAATCCTCTGCTTTTTTGTCTGCACTTGTGCTCATGAGGTCATTTCTTCAGTACAATGCTACCTTTTTAAATGCACGAAGACAATGTATATTATCTACAACACATCAACATTTGTCAAATGAGGCCAATCTGTCGCATTTGCAATTCTATGTCTTCGACAATTCTCCACACCACACGAAAAAGAACACACAGATCAGGTTGGCAACAAGGAAATAAACGTAAGCCTATACGAGAATTGTCACTTCCAGGTTTCATGTCGACAAATTGCAGATGCCTGTTTAACAAAAGTGTCGAATTATCGCAACTCATATTGAAAAGTGAACATAAAAACACTGCAGTCATTTTTCTGCAAGAAACTTGGCTTACCAGTGACATTGAGTCGGAACTCATCACCCCACAATATTTTTACGCCTATCGTTCGGACAGAACATCCTTAACCAGCGGCAGAGGTGGTTAAGTGGCTGTCTTTGTAAACCAGCAATGGTGCACAAATTCTTAGTCCCTATTCTCTTATTCAGACGACTTAAAAAATGCCATTGCTGTAGTATGCAAGCCCAGATTTTTAAGCAATTCTAGAGGCATCATTTTTGTCAGTATTTACATTCCTCCCTCTACACGACAACGTGTTTTTGGGAATCTTTTTAGATTTCCTTCCCCAAAAACTTGCTGCACTGTCTTGCGAGCATGTCATACTTTTAAGCTGTGATTTCAAACGTGTAAATTTTCGTCCCCTTACACTGTTAAGTTTAGACGATTTAGTTTCCTTCCACACTCGTGCCGACGCCCCTCTGGATCACATATTGACCAACCATCTCAAACTTTTTGTCGTCAAAAATAGAGACCGTTGGCAGGCTCAGATTATTCTGCGTTATTGGGCTTGCCAACCACCTATTGTTGCTCTAACAAAGGGCTGTTTGTAATTCCCGAGAGGAAACTAAGGTTTCGAGACACCTCCCCGCATAATATTTCTTTGCTCCAGACCGTCATATCTGGCAATATTTCGACCCTTCTAGAGTACTCAGATGTCGAATCATGCTTTAGTTATCTCACTGCTTTTTTTAACAACATTTTTAACGTCTGCTGTTCTCTTGACACTGTCATGGTTCGAATTGACAGAATATCTTCCCCCCACCTAAAATTTTTGAGACGTCAAAAGGAATTGTTCTATAAACGAGGTCTGCGAGATAGAATAAAGGATCTGAACGTCCAGATAAAGCGTGAGGTTTCCAGGCTGAATGACCTTTTTGTTAGTCAGCTTTTTACTTATTCTACATCTTCCGCTCCTCTCACTTACTCCGAAATATGGAAGAGTCTCAAACGTCTCACTGGTCAATGCAATAAACCGGCACATGTTGATGCTGACCTAGACAACTTAAACTCAAACTTCATCCACACTCCCACCGACTCCTATCTCCCGACAAATGATATTTCCTATCCACCAAGTGATTTCTCTCCAGTGTCCGTGGAAACAGTCATGAAAGAACTCAACAAGGTCGAAGGTTTAACAGCTGCCGGACCAGATGGTGGCTCCCCATTTCTCCTTAAACTTGCTCTTTTCAATTAGCATTTGTCTTGGCGCATCTTATTTATTTATCTTTCATGGAGTCCAAGATTCCTGACGACTGGCGTTCGGTCAAAACCACTCCTATCCCGAAAAAACCACTTCAATGGGTCCCAAATCCTTTCGCCCAATTGCCTGCTTTTATGCACTCCTCAAACTTACAGAACGAGCAGCTTTGGACATCATTAAGCCTTTTTCATCCAATTTTTCTGATCCCTTGCAGTTTGCGTATAAGGCTAGGCGTAGTACACCAGGCGCTGTTGCTCTGGTAGTCCACTCTGCTCTTAGAGACTTGGGCAATGGATGTCGTTCATACGCATGTGCCTTTATTGACTACTCCTCAGCCTTCAACACGATCCCGCGAAATCTTCTTCTTACCAAAACCTCTGCATGTGGCTCTCCTGGCTGGGCCATCTCTTGGCTTGGGGACTATTTTACTTCCCGCACCCAATTCGTTCAAAGCGGGAAGCGAAAACCCACGATCCTTCCCAACAATTGTGGAGTTCTGCAGGGGTCTATATTACCCCTCATCTTTTTTCCCTCCGTACTGATGACCTACGATCTCCAAACGCATGTTTGTTTGTCAAATATGCTGACGACATGATTGTCGGTCATCCTCTCAAAAGCCAGACCCATCTTCAAACACTGAAGGATTGATTGGACCATGGCACAGCATGGTCGTCAGAAAATGGCCTTTTACTCAATGAGCGGAAGTCAGGCCAGAGTATCTTCAGGGTGCGACCCTCCTCCAGTCCTGAAACCATCGACTTTCTGCCCAACAAGGTATCATTCTTCCGATACCTTGGTATAAAAACAGCTTCCAACCTCTCATTCATTCTTCATATTGAAGACCTTTTTATTAAAACCCGCAAACTTTTATATAATGTCCGCCACTTGAGTTCTTATCGCACGCCGCAAGCCCTCATCTGGCGTTTTATAGACGCTTGTATCATCCCTCTCATTCTTTACTGCTCTCCAGTACCCTTTCCAGCACAACTCAAAAAAGACTTTATTACTATCAAACGTATTCTCCGCATGCTCTCTTCAGCTGCCGGCTATTCCTTTGCTTTTTTAGCTAACCTTATAATTCAGCGACATTTCAAATCGGTCAAGAATTTAGTGGACCGTATTCTTAGTGATGACACCCACCCTCTCCACTCCGAACTAATGGCTGCAAAGTCTTCTCGTACGACGCGCCGAAACTTCCGACATATGACATGTCGTAGATCAGCCTACCAGAACTCGATACTTCCAATATTAGCACGCTTCCTTACGTGTGAAGAAACGGAAATTGAGAAGCTGAAGGCCGACTTCAAGCCATAACTGATGTGGTAACCGTGTCGACTTCTTACTTTGAGTTTTCTGTGACCTTTGACCGTTTCATCTTGAGTTTTTAGACCCTTTAAATTACTTTAGTTCTTGCTGAATGGAGCCATTTTTTGTTAAAAAATTGATATTATTATCAAAATAAAGTTATCACCATCATCATCAACCCGGAAAGCGATGGTCTGAGCCTACTATGTGCGCTAGAATATACCCGTCTATACCATATGTTTTGCCCTCACCTATACATGCTGCAATACGCTCTCGTACACGTTTTGATAAACGCCGGCCCTTGCAACAAGTATATCCTGTCGGTGGTCAAACTCACACCTCGATGAAGATATTGATTAGCCCGAGTTAACAGTCATTGATGTTTTGGCTCGCTTGCCTGCTTGCTCGTGATGCCGCCGCTCAGCGAGAACCGGATTATCTCTTGCTACCTCAGTCAGTAAGTAAACTGAAAGGGCTTTTGCTTCCCATACCCCATCCTTTTTATTCATCCCGTCAGTGACCAAACTTGCTTGCATAAGTTCACCGGCATATGAAGGTCTCACAGAGGGAGAAGGTAGGAATGCGGAAGGGGACAGAATTTTCTTGCAAATCACGTGATTAAAATGCTTTGACCCAACTGTGACAGGGTTTATTTCATTCAGTCAGTCATAGCTCGGGCTTTTCCTGTCCTCTAACCCCCACCTCATCGATCTTTCTGTTTCCCGTTAGTTGCCAAGCTTGTCTTCAGCCCCTCTTTTAGCGCGCGTACACGGTAACCTGTGTCCAGATATATTACATATTGGTGTGCAGATTGAATCATAAGGATTGCTATCTCATTCAAGCTGCGTACTACTTACATTCTACTGCTTGTTTGTCTTAGTCGTAACCATGCAGCAATGAAAATATCAATAGCCCCGAGTTAACTGTAAGTGAGTTCTTTGTATATCCGCGATTAGGTACAGGCAATACACCGAGCTAGTAGGTCAATGGTTAGGGGGTTTGACTCTGATCAGATTGGTCGCGAGTTCGAGGCTCGGGTTTGACACCGATTGTCAGAAACGGTCGTCCTAATCTCCCTTGTCTTTGTCGGTAAGGTCTCTGTGTGCAAAATTAATATGTAATTTTGTTATTATTTTGATATCAAAACTTAACAATTATCAAAATAAAATTGGTAAAACGTCAAAGGGGCACTTTTAATGCAAGAAAACCTTCATTTCGTGATCAATTATCACACTCGACAAGCCACTAGAGACATGTCGGCTATAGTTATCACTGGCAAACTGTATACGGTATTAAAAATACATGGATATTTCAAACAGAACAAATATTTTGTAATAGTCATTATTCCGTATTAACTTACAATCGTTTTGGCTGTTCTAAATTAAACGCCCTGATGTATGACGTAATATGAGTGAGCTGCTATTTGGCCACTATCCAATATTCGAGTTTTCATTGAAAATTTTACTTTGCTTAATAGAGTAGATGCCGTTGATCATGCAATATTTCGATGTATGCGCAAGACTAATACTCTTTCGCTTATCGAAATTGACTCCAGTTGTGATACTGATTACTGTGTTGTCTATCCTGAACTCGTTTCAGTCAGTAAAGGATGCTGGCTTTTTAACGCCCTTCGTTCCGACTCCTAGCAAAATAAATCTATTGTAAAAACTGACTACTTAAGTTGTATGCCTTTTTATCATTGATTTTGACAGCCTTTATAAATTAAAACATATTTTTAGAAAACATTGACGAAAAAATTATTACTTATACATGTTTGATAGCAAATTACCCCTTCTTTAAACTTTATACTTGAAGAATGGGTAGCTTTCGGTTTTTAAAAAGTTTCCCAATTGCCGAATGATTTTCGAACCTAGTGACTGCTATACTCGAATTCGAGGTTTAAAAACTGCGCACTGGGTACATCTTGTTTGAGGAAAAGTACCTTTTCACCTACAGTCTGAAGAAGAGGTCACATAGTTGTCATCAAATATTCAAATAGATGTAGAACAATTTCTATGCAGTTGAGGTAGCGTTAATAAACTGACAGATACGATGTTTAATGAATAAACGCCTCACCGTTGTAGAAGAGCTCATAATTAGCAACAGTTTTCACTCGAAAGCTAACCTTATTTCAAGCATAAAATTTAAAGAATACATAATTTGCTATCAAACATGTTCAAGAAATAATGTTTTATCTTTTTTTCCATAAAATATATTTGAATTTATGAAGGCAGTCAAAATCAATGATAAAAAGGCATACAATTTAAGAAGTCAGTTTTTACAATAGATAGGAGTCAGAACGAAGCTCTTTAAAAAGCTGGCAACCCTTACTGAATGAAATGACTTCAGAATAGTCTACATAATACTCAGTATCAAAACTGGAGTCAATTTCGATTAGCGAAAGAGTATTAGTCTTTCGCATATGTCGAAATATTGAATGATCAACGGCGCGTACTGTAAATATTTATCAGCGAAATTGTCTAGTTTCAATTTAGCGGGCGGCAAATCAATTAAGAAGAAGAAGACTCGATCGCTGGGACAATATGGTTAATCGCCTGACGTTTCAATATCCATCGCGGATTCGTCATCAGAGACATGAGTAGCAGAAAGGTTAAGAATGCAGTCATTACTGCAAGCATACAGGGACGTTCTACGGTCGTATTAAACAGAACCGACTACCTTCAGAAGGCAAAAAACTTACTGGAGGATCGTCACTTTTTGTTCCTTGTGAAACCAATCCCATCAAAAAGCTAACACGCGAAATAAATTCGACCTTGTTGGCTCTAGAGAACTCGGGTGCTATAACGCCGTCCGACCGACGCATGGCAAGGGCACAAGAAACGGCCTTGGCCCGTTTCTATGGCCTCCCAAAAGTGCACAAGGAAGGTGCTCCTCTCCGACCCATCATATCACTCAAAGGCACTCCAACGTACGGGCTAGCAAAGTGGCTGTTTCGGCGTCTCAAATTTCTGACCACTAATTCGGAAACCACGGTCCGCTCGTCAACACAGTTCTTGGAGAAACTTAAAGGGGTAAGTCTCTTGCCAAGTGATATTATGGTTTCCTTTGATGTCACGTATCTTTTTACTTCTATCCCTCAGGATCTGGCAATCGAGACGGTCGAACTGCTCCTAGGAAACAAATACGATGAGACGGAGAATCACCTGGGACACGCGGAAATCCTACAGCTCCTGAAGTTCTGTCTCAGGACGTACTTCACGTTTGACGGAACGATCTACGAGCAAATGAAGGGGACACCAATGGGTTCACTGATTTCGGGACTCATAGCCGAGGCGGTCCTGCAGCCGCTGGAGTTGCTGGTTTTCCAACACAACAAACCGAAATTCTGGGCTCGGTATGTGGATGACACCTTCGTCGTCATCGAAGGGGATCAGGTGCTCACGTTCAAGGAATATCTCAACAGCATCTTCCCGGACATCCAATTTGCGATAAAGGAAGAAGAGAACAACCAGCTGGCTTTTCTTGATGTCCTCGTTTGTCGAAAAGATTGTGGTGGTCTAAAGACTAAAGTATTCAGGAAAGCGACAAACACGATGCAAGTACTGAATTACAACAGCAACCACCCAATCAGCCACAAACGCAGTTGCGTAAAAACACTCTATCGGCGTGTTGAGACGCACTGCAGCGAAGAAAAAGACAAAGTTGCCGAGGTAGAATACCTTTGACGGGTTTTCAGAGAAAATGGCTACCCGCGCAACTTTGTCAACCAGTGCTTGCGCAAACGAACTGGCCAACAAAAGCGCACCGACCCCAAGATTTGGTGTTCGATCCCGTATGTCAAAAACGTTTTGGAAGCAGTCGGCCGCCTTCTCGCACCACTTGGAGTTGGAGTCGCACACAGGCCAGAGGCAACCATAAGGCGTCAGATAATGAAGCCGAAAGACCCACTGCCACGGCAAGAAACATCTGGGGTCGTCTACAGGATCTGGTGCAGTTGCGGTCAAAGCAACTTTGTCGGAAAAACTGGCAGACTTCTCAAGATGCGAATTGCTGAACACGCGGCTGCAGTGCGGCGAAATGATGCCAATTCTCAAGTTGCGGCTCATTCGATGAGACCCGGCCACACCTTCAAATTTGATGAGGCCGAAATTCTCGCAAGAGGTGACAATCGTGTGAGCCGAGAACTACTTGAGTCATGGTTCACGGGCCCCCAATCCATCAACAAGTGCAACGATTTGCCCAATCCATATTCAATCCTGAGATCCAATGTGGCCAAAGCAAGCCGTCACTTGAGGAATGGGCAGGCCACCGCCTCATCGTACGCCAACACCGGGGAGCCAGACGGCCGAGCAATCATCATACCCGAGCTCACCGCCCGTGACGAAAGTTCAACAGGTCAGAGCCCGCGTGCCGTCCAGCAAGCAGTCCACGCACAAAAAGGCAATTAACGTTAATTGTCGCTGTATGCTTGCAGTAATGACTGTGTCCTATAAATACTGCAAACGTCTGTGCATACTTAACCTTTCTGCTACTCATGTCTCTGATGACGAATCCACGACGGATATCGAAACGTCAGGCGAATAAACATATTGTCCCAGCGATCGAGTCTTCTTCTTCTCAATTGCTTCCTGGGACACGGATGATCGCTTGCATTGGCAAATCAATGAGATTGCACAATACGAAGTACTGAAAATACTTAAATAGCACCCACAGCAAAATTGTATATTCTCACGTAAACTACACCTGTCCAGCACGCTTTAGGCTTCTCGTATAACTTTTAACAGTAGAAGTGTTGCATGAAGGGCAGTAACCACATAAACTGAAAAAATTTCTAGGACACGCCGAGCAGAACATAAATATGCGTCTCAATAAGAAATTGAAAAGAAT
>JAYGXS010000002.1:97280972-97297804 GCA_036362985.1 Ligula intestinalis | reverse complement strand
ACCAAATGTGAGAAACTAGGCGTTTGGCGGAATATGAACCCGCGCATGATATAAAGCCTTTGCTGGAGGCTATCGCTCTACCGCTAAGCTACAAACGTCCGCTTCGCACCGTGAGTTTAATCACACTTGACTCGATATAACCCGCTCAACTTTTTGCTCATATGGAATCCACGAATGCAGGACAGCAAAACAACTGCCCAAACAGGATTTCTTAAGCAATCATCTAGAATCCACCAGAATGACTACTAGGCTGACTTAATTATTAATTTGATTTGGTAGATTTGCTCACATTGATTTGACCCAAATGTGAAAACTCTAGGCGTTTGGCGGGATTTGAACCCGCGCATCATAGAAAGCCTTTGCCGGAGGCTAATGCTCTTCCGCTAAGCTACAAACGCCCACTTCACATCGTGAGTTTAATCACACAAGGATCGATATAACCCGCCCATTTTTGCCGCTCACATGGAATCCACCAATGCGGGACAGCAAGTTGACTGCCCAAGCAGGATTTCCTAAGCAATCATCTAGAATCCACCAGAATGACTACAAGGCTGATTTAATAATCAAGTTGGTTTAGCAGACTTGCTTAATTTGAGTTGATCCAAGTGTGAAAAACACTAGACGTTTGGAGGGATTTGAATCCGCGCATCAGAGAAAGGCTTTGCCGGAGGCTAATGCTCTACCGCTAAGCTACAAACGTCCGCTTCACACCGTGAGTTTAATCACACTTGGATCGATATAACCCGCTCAACTTTTTGCTCAGATGGAATCCACGAATGCGGGACAGCAAGTTGACTACCCAAGCAGGATTTCCTAAGCAATCATCTTGAATCCGCCAGAATGACTACTCGGCTACTACTAGGCTACCGCTAGTACTTCTCGATTTTTTTTGAATTATCGATACCACGCGAGCTCAGCTAATACAAGATATCGATATTCGATATTGTTACCTCATGGTTCTTAATGTGTACTCCTTACGCGACATGAGCAGTGGTCAGCGTGGGAGTGGAGGGGTGCGTACAGAGTGGTGTAGGTTGCCGAGCTGATAAGCCGGCTCTACCCGGCTGTCACCAGCTCAGAATAAGTGTTGGAAGACTAACAGTGACATATCGACAGTTCCCCCGTCGATTTCGACGATGGGCACCACGCGCTCTAACAAGCCGCAGCAAATGCTGAAGCAAGCCGCAACTGACACAGAGACGAGCTGGGCAAGCAACACGAAAGCGGCGACAACAAGCAGGAGCAACGCAGAGAACTCGCACGAGAGAAGACAGGAGTTTAGGCAGTCTCACACAGAATCTACCCACTCGCTCGCCACTCCCACCTCCGTATCCGGTGTAAAGACAAATTCAATAAGACCGGGGATGAGGGAGGGTGAAGATGGCTGGCGCGATAAACACTCAGCACGCGCACACTTGACACAGCCATCTCACTAGGTATGCTCCCGACTGCGTGGGAGCGCCATAAAGGCCACATTAAGAGGGAGCCATTGCAGCCTGACTCTCAGTTCTCCCTCTCCTCCCGTCCGCACAAACAGACACACGCGTACAGAAGGAGCAGCTACGTAGGGGGTCCGAATTTTCCCGTCAGTTGGCAGTCCCTCCAAGCCACGGCTTTTAGCGCACCGTGATAGATTCAGACGCATTCAGATTTATCATAAAGAGGGAAGAAACGCGCCGAGGTCGACCTCACTCGCTTCCCCACCGCAAAGTGACCGCCTTGCTTTTCGGGCACCCGCAGTGGGGCCTGAAACCCAGTGGGAGCGCGAGCGCAGTCACCAACAGGCAATCAGATGTGAGAGAAAGTGCCAGCGCCTTCCAGGCCACAGGGACCGTGGTTGGCTGAAGACTGGCATTGCATGTGCATACAGAACATTGGATCTCAAAAGGGTGAGAGCAGCCCTGCATGAAGCCTGGGCCAACACCCTCCTGAGAGGGGTAACCAGTCAGTCAACGACTGAAAGGCACAACGCATGCTCCGTCGTCGGTTGGCGTCCGTGGGCGGGGCTTGCAGCACACACACACACACACACATACACACACAAACACACACACACTATTTTATTACAGCAACTAAGTTGCAATACCAGCCTCAATTTCGATAGTTATTTCTGCCCGAAATTCAATTTACGATGGAGGAACTAGAGGTTGACGAATTTCCTTTTCTGTATGTCCGGGTGTTTAGGCCGGAAAATGGGTTGCTACAAACCGGGGTGTTTTGAAACTAATAATACATTTTAACCATGCCAAAATTTCCATTTAAAATGTCAGAGGATAAATTCGCGAAATTACGTTTGTTTTCGATGAATTCTCGTCAGGCCTTTACATTTATATGGTAATTAAATAAATAAACTATGGTGGTTTGTGGACAGATGAAGTCACAGTCGGTTGGGAGTATGGGGAGTTGAGGGGGGGGAGTCGGAGAAGGTGAGGTCAGAATGTTAATCTCTAGGCGGCCCGGCGTCCAAGACCGCTGATAAGGTGTGCGTGGTTGGATTTGGGACTTGTTCGTCTCTGCGGGGGCCCGTTTCCGAGGCCTGTGGTCTGCCGTGGTCGGTCCTGTTACCTAGTTTCGCCCATGGCAACTGCGGCGCCGCGACGCAATTTTTTGGGCCCATAGCAGCGGTCAGCGTAGCCTGATGACCGCCACCTCTGCCATCGCCAACAAACGCTGTCTGAGGAATTTTGAATAGCTCGAAGGCACCTTGGAGAGCACTGGGAAGGCCTCTTTGGTATCCACGCTAATGTGCGCTAAGATTGAACTATTTACACCTTTAAGTTGGCCTTTCCCTTACTATGCTGGTATGTGCTCTATTACCCTTTTGGACAAGCGCCGGCTCTTGTGACCAATATATCCTGCCCCACAGGAACAGGTATAGGAATATATGCACATAGACGTGGTCTGGGCTGGAACTTCATCCTTGATCTCTCCGTATAGGATGGGAGTAGTCGAGAACAATACATGGTCGTTGGCTGTTGGCAAGGTAGTTGCTACGGCTTGACTAAGGCGCCTCCTTAGAAGTTCGCTTGGTCCGTCCCTTGAAATGGGACTTTGATGAATATTCGCTTCCTTCTATTGTTAATACTGAGGGTTTTGGCGGCCTTTCAGTCATGTTTTTAGCGATAAATCGCCTTGGATACCCATTTGGTCGGAAAACTTCTTCAACAATCTTACGCTTCTCTTCAATGCTATCAGTCGAGCAAATCTGCCTCGCCCTATGCGTCAAAAACCGTACTTAATTCCATTTGAAGTTCAACGGTACGAAACAAGCGAAATTTATTTATTGCCCGGACCACGTCTTCTTGCGGTATACCCTGCGTTGAATGCTCCCATCAGCCCTTTTACTCAATAGTACATCAAGAAATGGAAGCGAACTAGATTGTGTTTTTCTAGTGTAAATTTGATTGATGGGTGCGCCCAATTTACTGCATCCATTAGCGTTGACAGGTTGTTTTGATCTGATGCAACTGCGAATATGTCGTCCTCCTACCGTTTATAGTGCGTTAGAGTATTTATCTGGTGGCTTAGTTGCATATCTTCTAGTTTGCCCATGAATATAGTTGCTAGAAGCGGGCCCAGTGGCGAGCCCATAGCTACTCCGTCCAATTGCCTGTACAAGTTATTGTCAAAAAGGAACTGTACATTCATGGTGCATTAAAGCAATAATTCTTTCAGTACAGTTACCAACATTCCTATGTCCTGCTGATCCCAAAGAATTTCGTCGCGGCGCCGCAGTTGCCATGGTCGAAACAAGGAAACACAACCGGGCACGGCAGACCACAGGCCTCGGAAACGGGCCCCGCAGAGACGACCAAGTCCCAAATTCAACCACGGACACCTTATCAGCGGTCTTGGACGCCGGGCCGTCTAAAAATTGACATTCTGACCTCAACTTCCCCAACTCCCCCCCCCACCCCACCGACCCTGTCAACAATAACGCGAAATCTGTCCACCAACCACCATAGTTTATGCATTTCATTACTATATAAATGTAATTATACATTGGATATTTAAGGCCCAACACGGAGAAAATCCTTCACTAAAACAGAAAGCACCCGCAGTCACATAAGCGCAGTTGCGTCCGGACGCTGCTCCTAAGTGTAGACAGCCATTGCAGCACACAGACCGAGAAACTGCAGCAACGAAAGTCCATATTGAAATTGTTCCTCCCCAATGGATATCCCCGGAGTTCAAACTCATTCTGTAAAGAATATGTTCTTCCTACTGCTTTGGTCTCTCTTTGCTCTCCTCAGGAACCAAACCTGGGGATTGCAGCTGTTATAGTTACCTTTTTAAGCCTAAACACACCTCGATATCCCCGCTTCGCCATTTCTGGACGAGTGATGGCTCATCAACCGCGGGAAGTCCTCCCCAAGGTCGAACGCGTTGCATTAAGAGCACTCAAGGCCAACCGGGACATCTTCATCGTGCCAGCCAAAAAGAAATCGGACATAATCGACTATGTTCAGAGGGCGAACAATTATTGGACGATCATCAGTTTTTTTGTTTCTCGTGAAACCAATCCCATCAAAACCTGACAAGCGAAATCAATTCGACTCTGTTGGCTCTAGAGAACTCGGGTGCAATAACGCTGTCTGACTGACGCATGGCGAGGGCACAAGAAACGGCCTTGGCCCTTTTTTATGGCCTCCCCAAAGTGCACAAGGAAGGCGCTCCTCTCTGACCCATCGTATCACTTAAAGGCACTCCAATTTACGGACTAGCAAAGTGGCTGTTTTGGCATCTCAACTTTCTGACCGCTGATACGGAGACCACGGTCCGCTCGTCAACGCAATTCTTCGAGAAACTTAAAGGGGTTAGTCTCTTGCCAAGTGATATCATGGTTTCCTTCGATATCACGTCCCTTTTCACTTCAATCCCTCAGGATTTGTATATGGAGACCATCGAATTACTCGCCATCGAACGAGATCGAAGACATTTTTTAAAGAGATAACTTGCTATACATATTTTTAGTTTAAAGCAACGTTTCTCAGGTGAAAATTTAAAGATAGCAATAACAGCAAGATTTATCGGATCCATGGCATTTCGAGAAGGCTCTTCAGTTGCTGCCTCTCAGTGCAAGTCAGGTCAAATTAAATTTATTAAACGAAATATAGGCAAACGCCTTTGAACTCCCTCTTCGTACACAGAATTTCAGTAATGCATCGGCATAGCCGAACATTACAAAGAAGTCGTTAACACAATTTCAAACGACTGCTCGCTTGTTTCAAGTAAGAAACTCACACTCAGTTTACATGAGCCAGCAGTGTAACTGATGAAGAAGAGCAGACAGTGAAAAAACTCCTAAGGCTGGCTCATAATTCAAAATGGAATGTCATTTGTGGTTTTTAGGAGAAAAATGTCGCTCATGGGGGGATTATGTGAATGATAGGGGCATGATGCTTCTGTGAATGTTGACGGCAGCCACGGCGTCCATGACGAGTAATATCTACATCCGAAGGACCATACGAGGAGGAGACCTCGGAGTCACGAGAACGTCCTGAAGAACCGGAGATGCAACCATGATAAGCCTTTGCTGTGCCGAGAGCCGAGGAACACGACACGTCGCCAGCAGTCGGTCGATACGAGAAAGCGTGTGACATGGCCGCGTAGCCTAGGCCCATAGGTGCAGTAGATGCGACCTCAGACACGATCGGCGCAGATCGCATAGTGAGCAGAGACTTCGGAGCCAGGCAATGTCTAAACGCATTTTGTTAATACTACTACTACTACTACCACTACTACTACTACTACTACTTAAAAATTACTATTAGTATATATTTATAGAATTTCTAGTATTTAGTGTTTGGATTTAGAGCGCTTCAATTTTTGGAATTCAGAACATTTCAGTGATTGGATTTGAATTACTTAATCACGACGATACTCATTTAATCGGTCTAGGTTTGCCTTAAAAACATCCACGGAAGGGAGAATGACAATGTCCGCAGGAAGGGCATTCCACGCTTGGATTAACCTCTTAGAGAAAGAGAACTTTCCTAAGTCAAGTCTTGCCCCAGTCAAACATGATTTTAGGGGGTGTCCTCGCAGCCTAGAGGTGGTGGCCCGCTCAAAGAAGTCATTCGTTTGAAGGCAACAATCCTGACCACGCAACATGCGGAATGCCTGGATTAGGTCCCCACGTAGCTGCCTGTAATCCAGAGGAAACAAGTCAAGATTTACCGATCGGGTCTCATAAGGGAGGTTCCGTTGGCCTCGTTCTAATTTTGTTGCGCGTATTTGTACCCTTTCAAGGTTTTTTTGTCTTTGGCTGTCCAAGGTCTCCAGGCTTGGATGGCAAATTCCAGTTGAGGTCGCACGAACGTGCCGAATACCTTGCCAAATACAACTTTGTCAAACTTAGCAAAGGCGCGCTTGATTAGTAAAAGAGCGGGATGCCTGATGGCTTCCCACTGGCAAAAACTACACACCCAAGCGAACCCGAGTAGGGTCCGTCGCAGGCTTCAACACGCCGGAGTGCAATGGCGAGCCTACACCTGGGTTTAGAGCATTGCTGATCACCCTGAACCCGATGCCAGGTAAGTAAAGTAAAGTAAATCGCATAAGATTAAATAAAAATTGAATTCATACATAAAAAAATCGATTTAACGCAAAGTCATAAGAAGTGGCCAAGAGGCTGATCAATAACACAAGAATTTTAAAAGCTATGGACAGCAAAAAAACGAGGAAAGACGTCTGAGGTAAAACAATGTGTAAATGTGCATGTGGCTCTCCCGTGGCTTGGGGACTATTTCACTTCCCGATCTCACTAGTTTAAGTGCGGCAAGCTAAAATCCACGGTCATTCCTAGCAATTGTGAATTTCGCCAAAGGTCAATATTATCTTATCACCTCTTCTTCCTCTAAACTGACCACCTATGACCCCCAAAATAACGTTTGCTTGTTTAATATGGTGATGATATGGTTGTTGAGCACCTTCTCAAAAGTCAGATATATATTTAAGCACTGAAGGATGGCCAAAACCACGTCTCAATGTGGTCGTCAACAAATAGCCTTCTGCGTAATGAGCGGAAGTCTGTCCAGTGTGTTTTTCGACTACGATCACTTCACATTCCTGAAACTCTTGGCATTCTGCCCAAGAAGATTTCCTCTTTTCCTTACCTTCGTGTTACTGTAGTGGCTTACCTCTCATTTACTCTTCACATTGAAGGTCCTCATATTAAAATCCGTAAACTGTTACAGCATATTCGCCGCTTGCGTTCATTTCGCACACCGCAAGCCCTAATCTGGCGATTTATGGATACATGCATTCACTCCCTCATTATTAACTGCACTTCATTTATTCTTCCAGCAAATATCTGGTCATTGTTAAACGTATCCGCCAAAAGCTCTCTTCAGATGCCGATATTTACAAGGCAACATTTTCAAACGGCCAATCAATTTGCTGATCGGATCCTTCATGAGGTCGCTCACCCTCTTCACTTTGAACTAATGGCTAAAAAATCTACTGGTGATATGTGTCGAAGCTTCCGTCATATGCCTAACCATGCGTTGAAATTTCAGCACTCTGTACTTCCATTCCTAGCAGGCTAACTCGCGTGTAAAGAAACGGAAATTTAGAAGTTGAAAGCCAACCTGTCTGCATAAGGGATGTGGATATCGTGTAAACCTTAATTTTGATTATTAAATAAAAATTTTCCTTATATTTTGTCGTATCGTATCCCTTGCTCCCCGTAAATCGAGAAATCTTTTGCTAAAAATTTTGGATATTACCTTCGAAATACAGCGGTCGCCGGCTATTAAGCCCACGGTTAATAAGCCCGCCGCTTATTAAGCCCGATTTGGTCTGGGCCCGATGTGGACTTAATAACCGGCGACTGCTCCATTAAACCCACGGTTAATAAGCCCACCGCTTATTAAGCCCAATTTGGTCTGGGCCCGAGGTGGGCTCAATAGCCGGCGACTACTGTATAGCATTCCTCTTCTATTGGGAATATAGTTCTCTTCTCCGCGAACACATCTACCTCATTTTTCATTTCCTTCTGAGGCGTGTATTTATTTTCCGCTCGGAGATTTCTACAAACATTTTCAGTTAAAGTCGCTCCTGCCTTTCAGCCAACATATTTGCTTTTGAGGTTAAGCAGGGAAGCCTAGACCCTGAAGGGTAGGTGTCGTTCAAGCAAATATATAGTTTTACCACGGATGTTACTTAATTATATTGAGTAGTTTGTATTATGCAATCACAGCCAGCTTTCGCAGATGGTCCACGCCAAATTTTGCTTACCACTTATTTACTAAACGCTTACTTTATTAACTTATTTTGCCATAAAGTGACAATTGAATGGCCCTGTTGTTGTCAGGCCCTGTTTCAGGACCGATCCCGGTTCGAACCCAAAGTGTGCAGCCCGCGGAGGTTCGGGTTTCAGCCACCGACATCGGCAAATAAGGCACCAACAAACATTACAGGCTGTCAACTTGCTTCAGTGTAAACGGATAAACTGGGATAGCAAAAGGTTAAAATCCACTTTCAGACACCCTCTGTCTTCAGAGGTGTTACAATTAGGCGATGGGGAAAGCCCGCTACTCAATAGGGCCAGTGAAATTCTTAAATATTGAAATTATGGGTGTTTTGGTAGAGCATTTACTGGCATTCGTAATGCAGATCAACATTTCGAGTTCAGATTTATCAACTTGCACACAAAGCTGGATAAAGGTCAAGCTTTTCGTCCAACTTTGATACACCTTGCCCCTATTTGCATGGTTTCTTTTCGTTTTATTCGTTTCAATTTATAATTTAATTTTAGATTTATTTAATTTCAGTCATAAGTTTATTTTTATCCTATGAAAATAAAACTAATATTCTTAAATAATGACTTCACACAATATAGCAAACTAAGTAAGCTATGCGTGACTTAAGAACAACACGTAAACTGAACTTAAATTAATACATGAAAAAATTAAAATAAACTAAACCAGTTCCTTAAGTTGGGCGACAAACTTAACTTTACCTCATAGGTACTCATCGATAGGAAAGAGAATGCGCGCGTCGTGGGTTGCTTTTAGGGCTCATGATTGAGCCTCGCCAAGAGCCACCAGGAGACAGTGGAACGTATCCAATTCAGACCAATGAGACCGAAATGGCCATTGCTGTTCTATTAGCCATCATCCCCGAGGGACGCACCCGGTACGGGCTCACGAGCGAGTGATGGCCACTCCGGCCTCCTTTCTCTTTGCAGACAATGCTGCTGGCGGGGCTAGCGAATGAACCTTAAGGCACAAGGTGAAACAAACGGGTCCTGCTAACGCTCGGTTAAGGTAAATCAGCGAGTGTCCATATCTCTCAATATAAACCGGCAAGACAATGGGCCCGTAGCCCCATGCTCACAGCGTTTTACCTCTGATCGGAAGGGCGCGGTTTTAGGTCCTCGAATAGGCACTACTTGGGATTTGGGTATGAATGGTTGGCTGGCTTATAAGCCACAAATGGCCACTCCAGGCTGCTGTGTCTCTGCCGAAAATGCCATCAACCTAGCCGCTGTGCGGTTGCTGACGGTCCTAGGAATGGGCCCCAAGACAGAGCTTTGGCCGATGAATTTCACTCGAGTCTGCTAGAGTGGGAGGCTGTCTCACCGCGGGTCGCTTGGGTCCGTTTAAAAAGTGCCCCAGTTAACGTTTCCATCATCTCGGTATATGCGTCTACTCTGGCTGCTGATGACAGCGTAAAAGATGACTTCTACGGTGACCTCCAGCGAACAGTTGACCGCATCGCAAGGAGCGATCTACTCCTCATCGCCGGTGATTGGAACGCCAGACCAGGTGTGTGTGACGCTGGAACCCGTCATGTGGTAGGCAACTTGTCTGTCGGAGCGCAGTGTGCCAACGGTGAGCGCCTTGTCAACTTGTGTCAAGCACCCTTTTGATCATCCGCGCCACCACCTTGTGACTTGGTACGCAAATGACGGGCATACCCAGGCCCAAATAGATCACATCCTTGTCCGATCACGCTGGGCCAGCTCCGTGTTGAATTATCGAGCCTACCGTGGTGCTGATACAGGAAACGCTCATGCATCGGACCATGTTCTACAGCGAGCAACCCTTCGCTTGCGTTTGAGAGTTATTCACAGACCCTCTCGACCAAAGCGGATCGATGTCGCAAAGCCGAAGTCCTCTGCTGGCTACGCCTTCCACTTAGCACTCCAGAAACGTTTCGACGGCCTGTACCCTGACGCCCGAGCGGACCCAGAGCCCGCGTGGCAGTCCCTGAAGGCCGCGATGTCAGAGCTGGCATACACCCATCTGGGCAAAACCCGACGGCGACATCACGACTGGATCACTAGACCCACGCTTGAGTTAGCTGACGAGGCCGGCCGAGCCAGACTCACTGGCTCCCCCACTTACAGAGAGCTGCGGCGCCAAACGACAAGGGCCACCCGAGCCGATAGGAACGCATACTGGAGCGACTTTTCCACGGAAACGGAGCGAGCAGCTACCAGCGGTAATACCCACAAGCTCTACCTACTCTTAAGGCAGGCCAGCAGCAGCAGACTTTACTGGATCGCAACGCTGCTGTCATCACTAAAATCGATGACAGGTTAGAGAGATGGCGCGAGCATTTCTGTGACCAACTTAACCATGATCCCCCCGTGATGTCTGACCTGTCGCCCAATGCGGACGATCCTCACCATCTGTATGGGTGCAACACAGAGCCACCCAGTGTAGAGGAAGTTTTCTCCATTCTCTTGAGGCTACGCAACAACAAGGCACCTGGTGAGGATGACCTCCCGCCGGAGCTCTTTAAATGTGCACCCGAGGTTATCGGGGCCTGGCTACAACAAATATTTGCCAAGATATGGGACAGCGAAGTTGTGCCCTCTGACTTGAGAAAAGCAGTGATCCTCCCCTTGTTTAAAAAAGGCGACAGACGAGCGTGCAGAAATTACAGAGGCATTAGCCTTATCGAGGTAGCGGCGAAAACATTCACGTCTCTTCTTCTCAAACGTTTCCAAACTGCGAGAGACCAGCGCACCCACCCAAACCAGACTGGATTTCGACCAGGTCATGGCTGCACCGACCAGATCTTCAATCTCCGCCGTGTACTGGAACTGAGATGGGGTCACCAACAACCCACTGTTCTATGCTTCTTCGACTTTGCTGCCGCATTTGACTCGATTGATCGCAGTTCGCTGTTAAACATAATGAGGACGGATGGCCTACCACCTAAGCTTCTCAATCTCATGCAGGCATACTACCGTGGCACTTCCACACGGGTGAGGACGCAGAACGGTGACACGGAAGCCTTTAGCATCAGGATGGGCGTCCGTCAAGGCTGTGCCCTTTCACCAACCCTGTTCAACTATGCGGTGGACTGGATCATGACCAAAGCAATGGATGACATCCCGGGAGTGCAGTTTGATCTCTCGAAATGGGTGACTGACTTGGCGTATGCTAATGACGTCGTCCTCTTTGGCGAAAACTGTATTGCAGTTCAGCAGGCGTTGCAAAAGGTCAATGAGCGTGCCCGATCTATCGGATTACGCCTAAACGCCACTAAGACCCAAGTCATGCTCTCCTGTGTGCCCCCTACATCTGTCACTCCTATTGTTCTCGACGGCGCTCCTCTCGAAGTGGTCGACTCGTTTAGATACTTGGGCTCTTTGGTCACGGAAACGGGTCAAGGTGTTGACGAGGTTGAATCACGCGTCAACCTTGCCCGATCTGCCTTCTACCGTCTGTGCGCCCCTCTATGGAATAGAAGGGAAATATCACTACGCACAAAGTCCCGTGTTTACCAAGCAGTGGTTCAACCTATCCTGCTCTATGGCGGAGAGACATGGCCTATGCGTGTTGAGGACATGAGGCGCCTTGAGGTGTTTGACAATGACTGCCTACGCTGCATCCTTCGTCACCGACGCATCGACCGAATTCTCTGCTCCGATCACCGCCGACGCTGTCACCTGGACGCTCTCCCTCCACTCATGCTTCAGAGACGACTTCTGTGGTTCGGGCATGCGTCCCAGCGTGATGATGGTGAGCTGATTCGTGACCTGCTTGTGGCGACGCCTCCCCCCACCTGGCACAAACGTCGCGGCGGGCAGCTGAAAACTTGGACAGCAACGGTCAAGCAGGATCTGTCGTCAGTTTCCGACCCATGCGTCTACGGCCTACGCCAGTGGAACCGTGAATGGATGGTGCTCTCGTGTGAACAGGCGCAAGATCCACGCGCCTGGACAGCTGTGATTCATGATGCAGTCAACGTCAAAACTGATGCCGGCTCAACCCGCCCGATGTGAATGCCGGTACAAGTACAAGTAAGTAAGTGAAAATCCAGTTCCTGTAGCGAACAGTGAAAGAGAATCAACAGGTATAGATAAGCTAAAGCATAATCAAATATGCAGATATTGTATATTTTTGCAAATAAATCGGAGCCAAAATATTCTTTCCGGTTTTTGCACTTTGAAATATGCACTTGGTTAGCAATTTCTCAGACCCTGTGCCATATATTTGATATTGGCGCCGATTATAGATTTCTGCGTCAATATCGATTTGCACCCATTGCTCTTCCTTTTAATATCTCCACGCTGATTAGATGGTTAGTATTTTAGCTAGTGGATATCTTCAAAAACACACAGTCACGGTTGGATGGCGTTATGCATAGATATCTTAAACACAAATAGGCAGAGCATGACAAAGGAGCTTATCGGACAAGACAGACAGCTCGCGGCTAAATTCTTGAAGCGTTATAATTTTGATCAAAAACGGGGATTTTTTTCAAAATGGTGACTTCATTATGGTGTCACCGACTAAATGTGGCCGTTGAAATGCCCAAGGAAGAACATAATAAGAAAAACTGAAGTTTGGAATCCACCCTTAGGCTGTTTTATTGTTTAAAAAACTTGGAGTTGCTTTCTCGCGTGGCTGGTGTTGCTGGCTGATCTCCAGCATGCTCTTTGGCCAGCCTCGGGGGCAAGCCCAGGCATTAAGACCGGTCTGGCAGTGCCCTCGCAGGCCAGTGTGCAACTCACTGTGTGAGAAGTGACAGTGGCTTATAACTAATTGAAAAGCACGTTCGCTTGTGGCCTCATTGAGCGCTACCGATAAGGTCAAGCGACCAGTTGGCATATGAGGGACTGCGACCTGTTGGGCACGGCCCGGACGCGCGTGCATGCGTTTCTCCGGCGCAGAGGCTTACGTTCATCGTGTGTTGTCAGTCAGAACGAGGAAACAAAGACATTTTGGTAGGCTCGACGCCTCAGGCAAACCTCCAATGTTGCTCACAGAAGTTAAAAAGCTGACTTTATGTGAAAAAGCCCTGGCCAGATGGATTGGGATCAACTCACAAGTGCGCAACTGCTAGCAGCCGCGAGAGGCAAGAAGATTAATCATTGGTGTAATTTGCTGAACATGCGACTGGCTGTTCTAGAGGTGGGCAAATAAATGCAATCAAGTGACATCATGCCTGAGTTGGCGTCTATGGTTCGCTGCAATAGGTTCTTCAAACGACTTCTCGAATGGTTACTTAGGTACCATTATTGAATTAAAACCTTCCAACCATTGCTTTGTTATGTTTGGACTTGATTATTGCTTTTTTGTATGACCTCTCGGGGATTTATCCATCGAAGGAATGCTTCGTCAAGTCACAGTTATGGGGAGTGTGATATGGCTAAGTAAGTTAACGGTAACGGCTGCGATTTTCCAGTCCCAGTTTCTTAAAAGAAGGTAGGAGTTATTCGAATGCCAGAGTTATATGAAAAGTTTATTCTGCAGAGGGATTGAAGAATGGATCGTAAGAGATTTTACTGGGATTGACAGGTGTCCAACCGTGATAGTGTAGGTTCATCAGTAATGCCAACAACGCTACCTGCGGCCAGTATGTGGTGTGACGGAATTCGGAATGATGCCTGGCAAATTCCATTATCTTTAAAGCTCTCAGTTTGGTCGTACGTGGAGATCTGACTCTATTTCCAGGCAAGGTTCTTGAGCTTGAAAAAAAACCTGTGACACTGAAAACGCTCTGCCACATATTTGCCAGGCACTGGTAGAACAGTGGAAGTGTACGTGAAAATTGGAGACACGTTTTGAGGTCTTCATTGACAAAGAGGACCAGCGTTCCATAGGTATTTGGAAGTGAGCTATTACTAAAATTATGTGGTAATCTTAAAATCCATTAAGTGTGGCACCTCACCACAATACGTCCTGAAGGAAAAACGCCAAGGACCTATTTGAGCAGAATTTCCGAGCGAAAATGTATAACCGATCGAATATTTTGGCGATGCTGTTTTGGTTCAGATGCAGAAGCAAATTTGAAGCTGAAAAGGCAACTTAACTTATGGAATTTAATCGACTAATAGGCCACCAGACGGCCACGTTTGTTTCAAACCCACGCCACCAAAGATTGTGCGTAAGGCCCAGGAGCCGTGAGAGTAGTCCCGGCTTCCATCTTTTTGGCGGCCAGTACCACTTCCAGAGAAGTAAGCTATAGCTTGTGTTTTACTTGCAAGATGCTGCTGGTGAACCGCGCCAACTGCGACTGTCGAAGTATCAACCCTTAGTGTGGGGGGCACCAAGGACTGGATATATCAAGAATATGGCATCGGCTACGAAGGCTCCCTCGTAGGGTGATTACAAGGGCCGCCGAACTCGATCACATCGTAGAAAGAAGTGAGAACATGACGCCGCGCGGAGAGAGATAGCCGGGGCGGAACCAGCGAGAGCGTCCGAAAAAACTGCCGGAGGCGAAGTACGACGTTGGTAGGATCCTCCGCCACATCTTGAGGTGGTAGCGAGGACATGTTACCGGGCAGTCAGACAGGGGCGCCAAAAACCAATTCAGTGCCGGAACCGTTTAGGTCCAACTTGAGGGAAAAGAATAAAATAAAAAATGACCCTGATCGGCCGCGGCGCGTAGGTAGGCCTTAAATTTGTGATGAAACCACTCGACCATCCCGTTGGCCGTCGGGTGCTGGACAGTAGTGTGGATGCGGGAACAGCCTAAAAGGAGAAGAGAAAGTGAAAGAAGATAGACTTGAATTTAGCCACGCGTTCAGTCCTGGTAGGGGTGGGAGCACCGAAACCAACAATTGCCGAAGGTCTTGACCACCGTGGAAGCCTCGGCATTGCAGCGAGGGATAGCATTCGGCCAGTATGTGAATGGAAGACCGCAGGTGAGAAGGTAGGAACAGCCGTTGGACAGAGGACAGTTGGATATGGCTGAACTTGCACTAGGGCTAGGGAATATGCCAATTAGTGTGTTTTTTTGCCGGTGTATCTTGCACCGTTGACAGCTCAGGCAAGCCCCTGTCCACTTTTGAGATATTTGTGAAGCCCAAACGAGACGAAGCGAACGGTGACAAACTTCTCGGTCGCTCGACTTCCAGGTTGCTGTGCAGGAAGGTGAAATCTATTCGGCGAACTCAGTTTGGCGAAGGATTTGTGGCAAGCATAGAAGTCGGGTGGCGGTGGAGGATGCCGTTTCCAGTAGTCAGCGGCAGTTCCGGGAATTGGATTTTTAAAATGTTCTCGTCACAGGGTAAACCAACATGGCGTATTTCGGCAGCGATTGCAGTCAGGTCTTTCCCGGGTGTGATTCGCAGATGGATGATTAAATGTTTGGACAGTGTGTCAGCCACTTCATTGCGTGACCCACCGATGTGGCGGATGTCTGAGGTTAACTACGGAATGTGGTCTACTTGTCGAAGCTCTCCTGGGTTCAGATTGACCGAATGTGGCGGCAGAGAAGACGAAAAAGTCTCTGCCCTCGAGATGGTGCAAAAAGTGTTTCGCTGCTAGATACAGAGCCAGAATCTCCCGTCCAAATGTGTTCCAACGCGATTCGGACGGAGTAAGCTTCCTAAAAAAAGAAGGCTAATGGTTGAATTTGACCCGCAGAGTGCTGTTAAGGAACCGCGCCGACTGCAACGATAAAGACGTCGACAATGAGGGAGATAGGTGCATCAGGAGTGTGGCATCGGCCAGGGCTACCTTTATCTTTTCGAAAACAGCGAGGACGTCTCCGGATAAGTCAAAGTAATAATTGGAAGTAGAGAAAAGTTTGATGATCAGAAAACGTTGCAACTGACGCACAGCATAGGGAGGTTAGAAGTCAAGGAGGACTACAAACTATGGTCGGCAGAGGATGGATGCCATAGCAGTCAACCAGATGTCTAAGATATTCGAGAGGAGACACACCGAAGACACAATTGAAGGGGTAAAGGACAACGCAAAACTGATGTAGGCGGTCAAACACCGTTGTTAGATGTTTCATGTGTTCCTCAGCGATAGAGTTGGCCACCAAGAAGTCGTCAAGTTCAGGCTTGCAATAAAAATGCGCTACGGTGCACCCACTCAGATAATCTCTGGAAGGTTTCGGAGGCGTTGCCGAATTAAGATGTCCTCTGATGCAATGAGAATCTCATGGAAGGCTCGGACCATGTCGAGCTTCGAGAACATGGACTTGCCGAATAGGTCACCGGCAAAAGCCTGAAGATTCTGCACAAGGAAGTGGTTCGGAGTGGTGGCGTTCTTAAAGGACCGCTAGTCACCGCATGGATGCCAGCCAACGGAAGTGGCCTTAGAGACCATGTGAGGGGGTGAGGCGCACGGGCTGTCAGATTAGCGGACAATGCCTATTGGAAGAACGTGATCGAACGCGTCTAAGTGGCAGCGAAACGTGCTAGCGCGAGACCTGCGGGCGCGAAGCGGCGGGGCCTGGAGAACACGGGAGTGCCCGAAGTACGGACATGCGGCAATGTAGAGGCACTGACATTTAGCAGAACAAGATCCGAGTATTTAGCAGTAAGTATTCGTGTCCATATAACAAACAAGTTTCGCAAGTAGTGGTGTCAATAAGCAGAAGGCTCCACCACATCACAAGTCAAG
>JAYGXS010000002.1:97268117-97280962 GCA_036362985.1 Ligula intestinalis | reverse complement strand
TAAGTTATTAATCGAGGGAACACATCGAGAAGTCACCAGTTGCCGAGCAGTTTTAAGGCAAAGAAGTTTTTCCAGGGGCGGTTACTTAGGGAAGGAGCGATTTCATGGGAAAAAGTGATACAAAGGGTTCATTCTTCAGTAGGATCGAAGAATGGGTAGTGAGAGATTTGACGCGGATTGGCAGGCGTCCGATCGAGAGGGTGCGGGGTCGTCAACGGTTACTGCGGCGGCTCTTGGTAGAAGCCGAAGTGATGCCTAGCGGCAGACACTGCATCGACGCGCGTGTGAGTCGGCCTATGATTGGTTGTTCTGAAAGCCGAAAGCAGCAAGCGTTCCCAAAGTGCACTTCGCCTTGAGCTAGATAAGTGTTCAAAAATACACATTCTTTGGTGCTAGTCACTGCAGTCCTTCTACTGGGCACCATCTTGAAGATGGTTTGTTTCAGTGGTGCTGTAAAGGCCTGCGATTGTATGGGCGCTGGGCCTTGCTTGCGAATTCCGTCACATCTGAAAGCTGTCAGTTTGTGTGTAACTAAAATTCTGACTTCATTCCCAGGGAAGTCACTCCTGGAAAATGGAGGGAATTTGGCTCTGGAACTTGAAGCCAAATGCCTGCACGCCCTTAAGAGGTCCTATGTCATTTGTTTGGCCCACCCTGATATGCTTAATACGGTGGTTAAAGAGACACCGAAGTCTGGGTGTGGTGCGCTTTGAGTGCATCACAAGACGCCTTCTCTGCACTCTATGATATCATCGAAGTACGTGCCGCAGGCTTTTATCTCGTACCTCTGCTAGAAAAGTACGTAAAACCTAAAGATTCGTTTGCAGTCTTAAACGGCAATCAGGTCTTGCGTTTGCTGAACGTTTGGGAAAGAGTGATTACAATTTTGGGGCGAGGATCTTAACGGCCAATAAGTACGGCACTTCGGTACAGTAAGGCCTGAGTAGATTTCCCCAGGAAATATATACACACGATCAAATCTTCTGATTATACCGTTCTAGTTGGCTAGAAAAAAGATTGGAAGGGTAACGTAGCCAATCTCATTTGACCCACTTGTGGACAACGCCAGACAACAGCAAAGGGAAAGCGTAAGTAAAACTAACGCCCTAAACAACCGAACCAAGTGACCCTTCACCTCTTTTCTGAACGTATGGGAAAGAGTGGTTAAGAAAATGGGGCGAGGATTTTAACGGCCAATTAGTACGGTACCTCGGCACAGTAAGGCCTGAGTAGATTTCCCCAGCAAATATATACACACGATCAAAGCTTCTGGTGATACCGTTATAGTCGGCTAGAAAAACGAGTTTTGGAGTGTTAGGATAACGAAGACAATTTAATTTGACCCACTGTTGGGCAACGCCACACGCAAGCAAGGGGTAAGCGTTAGCAGAACTAACGCCCTTAACAACTGAACTAAGTGACCCTTCGCCAGGAGCCAACAAATCCCGCCAATTTTTTTCCACAAGTGGAACAAACAAATTAAATGGTCCTCTCAGATTCTCTAAAACCTTCACAGTCTTACCTTAAACAGCACCTCATGCGTAACTGGTTCTAATAGTCATCGGATGAATTGACGAGTCAATGATGATTCATTGTTTGACCAGTCAGCGTACTGTATCACTAAACTGGGCGGAGGTATTGACAGAGTCCAATTGGTAATCCCATCGCTACACCATCGATTTGCGTGATAAAATTGCCCATTAAAGCTAAATTGCACGTTTAACGTGTAGCAGAAGAGTAATTCCTTAAGGTCTCTCATTCACATGCTGATTCTAAAATCCTGTTTGAATATCAGTCACACAAATATTATATGGTTTCTGTGAGGGGAATGTTAGTGAACAGGACGCGACCATTAAGAATAACATCGTTTCTTATTTAACTTTACGTTTCTTATGAATTTGAGGCATCAGAACGTGTCTCGTAGGCTGTGCGGTGATATTTATTGCACATAGCCCTTATTGGCCGCATTGGAACACCCAGTTTGTGAATCTTAGACAAACCATAGAGCCTTAGGTGGACTGGGCCTGTGGATTTTAGGGTTTCTAACTCTCTTTCTCTAAGGAAACCTAGGTATTTCAGTTTCCCAAGACAATTTATGAGTTCTTATTCTGCCTTTCCCTTTTGCACTTGGTGTCATCAGCCAGGATTGATTTGATCTTGAAGAATGAGACCAAAACCTTTTGCCGGTTTAGTCATATTGACAAACAAGTATTTTCAGTCATTCATCATCAGGCAGGTAAAAATGGTTAGTTAATCGCAGCGTTTGTATGATCGTTAGGTAAGGGAGGGGAAACGTAGGGGTTGGTGGGTGTATCGCAGGGGGTTAAGTGAGTTAAACTCAGCAACTGCGATCTTCAGACCATGATAACTTAGTAGAGGAGAAATCGGTGAAGGCCAGAGTAGATGGACAGAGATTTGACTCGGCGAGCTTGCGACCAGCAGGAGAGCCAGCCGCGATCCAAGTGCCACTTTTAGAGCAGTCAGACCATTAGACAAAGAGCGAGAGAGCGTTCATTCGCTAGGTCGGCCTGTGATTAGCTGTACACCGTGCGGGTAGAAATCAACGTGGGAGGCCTGTGTCTTACGCGCCAGTAAGTTTGGAGGCCACCATGACAGGAAGGCGAGGCTTCTGGCAGGGAAGGACCACTACAGGTAAGTGACTGTTTGTAAGTAAACATCTGGGTTTACCCCTATCTTCTGAATTTAGGCTCACGGGCACCTGATTTAAGGGGAGAGGACGGGAGGGGCCTGTCAGGGAAGAAATAAGATCGCAATATTTCTGTGAAATGAAAAAGTTAAGAGAACAAGTTGGGTCGCGTACTGAAGACACCGCTAACTCTCGCCCGACCAACAGCGAATGCGTGTATTCGGGGGAGTATGTCCTAACGTCAAGCGAGGTCATTGAGGTACATTTTCCAGTGGAACCATCAACACCAACAAGGAAAATGGTTAACGGAGCAAAAAGTGGAATGTGGAAATCGTACTTCTTAAAATTTTTAAGTAACCGGTTTCCCCGGTGGTTAATATGAAAGGCTGATTTCGCTGACTGACTTGAGTGGTTATGGTTTGTGGTGATCTTCGGAGGACCACTCTGCAGTTCAATGTCATCATCAATTCCCCGGTGGATCGACGGACGGCGTGTCTAAAACTGAAAGATTATGGGTAATTCGACCTACTTAAAACATTTAAGTAGGAAGTTTAAAGACTAATTGCCTGTTCTGTGGGGAAGATTCTCCGCAACTCTGCCTCGCTGTATGTCTTGTGGAAACCACCACGTGCTTCAGCGCGTTGTCGAACTGTGTGTGGAAATCGCACACTTGGCAATGCTAATAGAAGGGGAGTGTAATTTCTAGGAGCCAATTCAGAAGAACTGACCACTAAAAAAAGAGTTTTATTTTCCGGTTGTTTCGGACTCCTTCTGGAATTCTTAATCATTGGTAGTGGTAGGATAATCGGGGCCGTGCGCAGATAAGGGTGAAACATGCACATACTGCACGGTATTTATACAGCATGCGCATGCGTGCTATAATTATCCGGAGTCACCGCTTGGGGTTTTAATTGCTGCGGTGATGGTTTTACACTTCTTGTTTGACTCATAAATTGCCGCGATTTTCTTGTCCGTGTTGAATGGGGGTCTAGTAATTGCGCGATAATGATGCCCGCAGTCGTCAGAGTTATTGCGGGGCCCGGCCCTTCCCACGTGACCGATTCGCTTGCTTAGGCAATTTCTCAGGACGCCGTATGGGAACGCCAAATCGTTGCGCTTGGTGGTGGACCTATGCCAGAGAACCATGACTTCAGCACCTCGTGGCTCACGTGCTTGTCAACTGTTGCGAGGATTTTGGCCTAGTTAAACTTAACGATATTGCCGGGTCCCGTCTAGTGAGCTACAAGCCCGGAGTTGTCGTCTTTCTTCCTCACCGTCGCTGCATGTCGGACATTCGCGTCCGGAGTAATCTCCCGGTTTCTCCGACGTAGATGCAATGTCCACAACTGCAGTAAGGCGGGCGAATGATTTTTCCGAAGTTAGATTTAACTCATGACTACCGGTGGGTGCCTCAAAGATTAGTTGGCTTGAGCACTGGCTGTACTTAATCTTGCCCTCTCTCAGACCCCTTGTTAAATGAATCATTGAAATCAGCCAAATTACCCTATTATTTCAGTTAATTTCTCTTCCTTTGTACATAACCGTGTAATGGCATGCTGAACATTCTCAGAGCGAATTTCTATGAGAAGCATTTGCCCATCAACTCCCTTGTCTGTCCGGTGACGTTGGACTGCAAATTAAAAATAAAGCTTAAAGACTAATGACCAGCTCTGCGGAAACGCCGCACTGCTTCTAGAAGAACCTTCTCAACTTATAATCCACAGGCGTTTATTACGGTGCCTAGAACTTAGTCAACAGTTTACACCTGGTCGACGGCTAAGTGAAATTTAAGAATCCACTTGGCCTAATAATGACAGTACACTTCCAAATTCATGAGTTTGTGATGTTTTTGCAGCCCACATTCACCTAACGCTAGACGCCACAGACGAGGTCAGGTAATGGCGGTCTTCGTCACCCAATGGCCCACGTCAGCGTACGACGCGCAACACTTGCCCTCGCGCGATTGGGGCGCACACACGCACTCCAGACTGGTCAGGCTGATGAACACAACGGAATCCACCGCGACCGGGAGCGGACGCAAGCCGCTCTGACGCCCCCACGCTCTCACATGGACCTTACGGTCGAAGGCCATGCCATACTAACTGGCAAAGTCCACCTGACTATTTTCTGAACCTTCTGTACAGAATATATATTTCAAACTACGCTGGTTTCCAATTACTTCTCTCTTACGCTAAGAAACCAGATCTGGAAGATCTTAGCCGTTAGAGTTGATTTTAAAAGGCTTTGCTTTTGCGACGATCATCAGCCTGAACTAAGTATTGACGATCACGATCTACATGCACCAGGAGTTATTAAGAATCTGGGCATATCCTATTCGAATAGTCTCAATCTGTCAGAGCACTGCGCCTTGATAGTCTCGAAAGCACGCCAACTACCGGATTTATTATCAGAAATGTTAAAACCATCAAGGGTAGAACTAGTTTTTACAAAATGTACGTTAGACCTAGTCTCGAATACTATCCGCCCCTATTAAGCCTTCTGTGCGCTAGTGGACGGAAGAAAATAGAATCGGTCCGGCACTTCTTCATTATAAGAGCATTCTCGTTTGACCATTGCAACCTATCCTACCAATAACGTTGTGAACTTATTAACATCGATCCCTTGTGGCTTCGTAGATTACAGAAGGGACTATTATTACTGCTAATTTTTTTAAATGGCCGTACATTAATCGCTTCAGTAACAGTGGGCTGCTAGACAACTCCCGGCGCGCCAGTCATCGAGATGCGTTTTTATTTCTTCCTGTGGCACGCACAGTTAGGTACCGCAATTTTTTCAGTAAACGCAATAGTGATTTGAGATAAGCCGCCCAGAAGTATATAAACTCAGCAAAGCTATTCTTTGTTTAAGAGAGCTGTCACTAGTTTTCTACATTCAGGACAGCTTCCAGGAATTTTTGGTGCTGACTCGGTGGAAGCTCTCTTTCACTCCGACGGAGTTCATGGATTTTGATATCTGTCAGGCCTCATGCTGAGGATAATGGTGCTGAATCTGTGGCATGCAATTGGCTAATACTTCAACCAACAGCGAGCTACTATTCGCTGACAAATATTCCACTGGTGCAAAATCTCGAAACCATTACACACTAGGAAGACTGTTTCTGTGTCAGCCCTCCTTTTCCCGAACTAAAGTCAGTCGCGACATGGCACCTGATAAATGACACCAGACTGCTCACCTACATCCAGTGGTTCTTTGATTTGTATGATTAATACACGCATAGTAGCTATTGTGCGATGAGCAATACCCACGCCGAGCTCTGCAGCGATACGTTCGGTTGCTTATGACACGTTTTTAATGTAGGGAAGAGGGTGCCAGAGCGTTGGTGGTCCCTTTTCGTTTGTTCCCCGTGGCTGCGTTTGGAGGCAGCGGTGGGTAAAGGTGTTCGGGCATCCATTCCTGGCCAGTTGGTCCAGAAGATGTCGTAATTCTTGTACTCGCCCGGTTCACTGCAGTGCGTCTTCACCCTCTGCAAAAGTGCTTGAATACAGCCACGTTAACGCGTTATTGGGTGGTGGCTATGGAAATTGTATCCTTGCTGCATTGCCTTGCCTGAACGAGCGTTAAAATCTGAAAGCGTTTTTGTTTGCAATCACGCACTCCTACGCGTTTCAGTGTATACCTTGCGTGTAACATTAGACGCGATTGAAATAGTGAAGGCGTGCCTGACCGCGTAATACAGGTGGGTGCGCATCTCCCGACACTTCTCCTGTAATCGAACAGCAGCAAAGATCATGTCAGTGTTGCCGCGGTGACAGCGGAAACCACATCGGCATCCCTGCAGGACTCCTTGTTCCAGGTGGTTGTCGAGGCAGTCCACGAAAACACGAACCAATATTTGGCCAAAGATGTTGAGCAACGATATGCCGCGATGATCGTCACGGAATTGGCGGTCCCCTTTCGTTTGTATAGGTGAACAATTGTGGCGTACTTGAAGTCTTGGGGGGTTTGGTCTTGTCGTCACATCCCCCTGAAAGGCGTAGTTAGGTGGGACATGAGTTGGTGGTGTTATAAACCTCCGCAGAGCTCGCATCAGAACCCGGTGCTTTCCCGCTGGAGGGTGGCCGAACAGCCTTGATTATTTGCTGAAGGGAAAGTGGTAGGTCGAGATCTACCTTGATTTACACTTGAGACAGGCGGTCGACGTCGGCTTCGGAGATGATGGAAGGACGGTTGTTTAAGCCTTGGATGTGCATCACTCAACGTTTCAGTATCTGCGCCTTCGCGGTCAGCAAGATGGATCTATCAGCGCTAAGCAGAAGAGCTGTGCCATTGATTATGGGGCCCTAGACGGCTTGGGCTGCAGCGAAGAAGTTATTCCATGTATTGCGGTCTGCGTAGTCTAGGACGTTCTCGTGCTCGTGAGCCACCCAAGCGTCCTAATGTAACGATGGTGTCACTGTCTATAGAAGAACACAATAAGGACGTCACTTTAAAATCCACCCGGAGGAGAGTATATTGTGTACAAAACCCAGATTTTATTCCTGGCTGGCAGTTGCCACAGGCTGACCTCCAGCGCGTTGATGTCCCCGTTTCGGGGCATATCCCGGCAATCAGGAGCGGACTGGTGGTGTCCTCGTAGTCTGTGTCTAACTTTGAGACGTGACAATGGCCTATGGGTGATTGTCAAGCGCGTTCGCTTGTAGCCCCATTGGGATAAAGTCACGTGACTAGTTGGACACGCGGCTTTCAGCGCAGTCATCAGGAGGGCGTGCAGATCCTCGTAGAACTTGTTCTGTCTCGTTGGAGATGGTTATCGGGAGGAAGGCGGGCGTGGGCGCTGAAAATGGTAGCAGATTTGACACACCGGTGAAGCAGACGGAGGCTCATCAGGCGATCGGTGATGCTCATAGCACTCTTGTACGGAGCGGGGACTTGGACCGTCTGCCCCATCCAAGCCCGAAGGCTTAATAAATTCCATCTCAGTTGTCTCCGCCGCATAATAGAACTAAAGTGGCGGGATAGGATCCCGGACACGGAAGTCCTGGAGAGAACGGGAGTTCTCAGCATCCTGGCCATGCTCAAGCACGTACAACTGTGCGGGAGCGGTCACGTGATACGGATGGACGACGAACGACTACCCAAGGCAGAAGCTTCTGTCCCGCCGGAAGCCCCTCACAGCGCAATCTTAGGCCAGCAGTTTTGGTGGACCTGATCGCACCTGGCTACCATACTCGCCACCGCTGCCACACTCCTGAACACAGCCGCAACTTTCGACCGTCAACCGCTTCGCCATAGACACATGCTCCCAACGTCTTCACCAGAGAGCCGCTGTCGAAGAAATACGATGGTATCACCCAAGTTCCTTTCGGGTGGCTATCCGCCTCCGATGGCGGCCTTGGAACAACTCCTGAGACAAAAATACGCAGTGGCAACTCTATGCTCCTTCACCAGTACCAACACCGACTCGACCCATCCACACTGGACAGCTGCTACATTTCTCCACATGAACTTCCCTATCTTTTCGCCTGCAGCGCCCGGTCAGGCACCCAACTCACCCCGGTGGACCTGGGTATTTCACGGTCTTCCAACTACAACTAGTTTGGACTCCTCGGCCATCAAGGGCATATCTTAACTACTGTGCACCGATAAGCAGTTCAAATGCGTTTGCCTATATTTCCCTTAATAAACTTGACTTGACGACGCACAAACACCGGGGCAGGGCTAACCAATTCTATGAGGGGATGGGAGAAGACGCCTACTGTTTCGCAACCTATTCCCGACCAATCTTGTTTTCGCGAGACCGAGGAGGGTGTGCTGACGACAGAAAAGACTAGTGGCCCGTACGTCTGCGAGTTAAAAGGACTGCACACACACACACACACTCTCCCGGCGAATGGTCGAAACGCGCAGTCTGGACAGTCTAAGCATTCATTGTGTTCATAGTGAGGCAGCAAGACAGATAGAAAGCAATGCATTGAGAGCCGGAGGAGACAGGGGAGAGAGCTGCAAATTGAAGCCTAGGCACAAAAAACTTTATTGGCACCGAGGGGCGGGTGGGAGGGAGCAGGAGATTCCACAAAAAAAGAAAGACCCGGGCAATTAAACAGGATCAAAAGTGTACTAAGGCAGGCGGAAAACCTCAAAACGCGCGGAGGTAGGTAGGAGAGAGAGAGAAACCATTCCGGAGGCGAGGGTAGAGTCAAAACGGCATACAAAGACATCAAGTAAAGACACAGTAGTAAGTAGCAGTAGGAAAGTAGCCGTGGTTGTGGTTCAAATTGCACACAAGCACACACACGCACACACACACACACACACACACACAAAAATCGACCAAAGACCAGCGGTCGCACGCGTGCGTTGGCGCGTGCGCCCAGGACTAAGTGTTGATCGGATGCCCCGCGTCGGCGACGGCGGCATTTAGGCATCCTCGTCCTCACGGAAATCGCCATACTGCCAGATACGAGCGCGACGAGACATGGCAGCCTCCTGCGCTTGGCAGTACTTCACGCACAGATCAGCTGGCATCTTGCAGCGCTCAGTGTGGGCTAGACCTTCACGCAGTAGTTCCTCGCTGACGTCGAGGAGGTCCGAAGCAGCCGCTACGGCTGATGATGTGGAGCTCGTAGCACCGGCAGCTGGCTGGCGACGAAGAAGCACCAGAGCGCTCTGCACCGGGTGGGTGTCCTCCTTACCGCAGGCCGTCGGTGCACCCGGAACGACAATGATGTGGATCTGCCGGAGGAGAAAGGGTATCGCTTAGGGGAGTTCGGTTCAGTGGATCAGCCAGACTTGTATTTGTAGTATTATTTAGTAATAAGAGTGGCAATAATAGTAAGATTTTATTCGTAGTATTTATATTGGAAGTATTATTAGTAATATTAGCAGTTTTTGTGGTAGCCATGATAATAATAATATTGATGTAAAATGTATAAAAAGCACTAATAGCGGATGCTGTAGTAGTCCAGGTAAATGCAACAGCAGTATTAGAACTAATGACAGTGGTAACTTTCTTCCCCGGAAGAGGAAAGAGGAGGGGCGATTTCTGGGACCAGGTTCTATTTAAGCTGACAGTTCTCCTTCTGGCGTCAGCAAGTGAGCCTGACGCCTGATGCTCGTGCCACTCAATGGTATGGATCAATTTATGCTGTTTGAATTGTTTGCACCTTCGCGGGTGCGTTAAGTCGTTTGAGTGCATCCTGAGCGTTTCCAACCTTTTCAATCGAGGCTGCCGGGTGTCGACACTGCGTATCTTCCTCCGCCCGACCCATTGCTCTGTCCTTAGCAAATGTTAGCCTTCTGTGGAGCACTTGTTAGGCAGGATAAAGGTCTACGGTTCTGGTTAGTCTGCCATTCGAGGACCAACTTTCTAGCAGCTATCTGGCCATCTTATCGTTGACTCGGCCTATTACCCTTGCTTTCTCAAAGGGAAACGTGTGGTTCTCCTGCTGTACGTAGCCGTAAACCATAGACAGCTTATCCTTGTGGTTGACTGCGAGCTGTTGCTCATGCAATCTTGTGCCAAGGCATCTGCCCGATTCACCAACATACCTTGAGTTACAGTCTTGGCATGGTATGTTGTGGACGACCGTTGATTGTTCTGTCAACGGAAGCGGGTCTCTGGGCCATACAATCTGCTGTCTGATGGTTGAGTCCGGCTTATGAGCCACACCGATCCTGAACGGTTTCAGGATTCTTGCAGCCGCCTCTGATATATTCTTAACATAAGAGATTGCGAGGCAGAGCTTGGGGTCCTCGCCTTTCGACTGCTCAATAGTGGGGCTTCCTAGGACAGGAAGAAGAAAACTCGATCGCTGGAACAATATGTTTATTCACCGAAAAAATATATTGTCCCAGCGATCGAGTCTTCTTCTTCTTCTGCTCAATTGCTTCCTGGGACACGGACGTTCGCTTGTATTGGCTTCCTAGGACACTTGCGTACAAAGGACTTTGGATAACCGTTGCCCTGAAATAGGGCATGCAAGTACTTAATCTCCTCCCTTTTCCCAGCTTAAATACAACCTAGTCACAAAAATCGCCCCTTCTTCTTCCGGGGATGATGAAAGGAATATGATGTCTCGACCTCGAATTTTTGCGCGCAGTAGTAACTGTATTGATAGTCGTAATTGCAGTGCTAGCAGTATCAGTCAAAACAGTAGAAATTGCGGTATTAGAAACAATACCAGTAATGGACGTGGAAAAAGACGTATCGAGCACCAGATCAATTGATTTATTGTTCTGAGCTTTCGAACTCTTACTCAGAACAATAAATAAATTTATCTGGTGCTCGATGTCTTCTTCCTCGTCCATGCAAATACCTGGATCGCGAACCTTCTCATTCATTCGGAATACCAGTAATACTAGAAGCCATTGCAGTTCTGGCAGTTGTATCGATAATAGTAATAATAGCTCTAGTATTAACAGCAATGACAAGAATAATAGTAGTAGTAATATTAAAATTGTTGATACTAATCTCAATGCTGGTAGTATCAATGTCACTTGTAGCAGTGGCGGTCATCGTAATCATACAACTAGGAGCGCTTATATTAGCAGTTTTCAGTTGTGATACTATAAGCTGGACCGACGTACGGAGTAGTGGTAGTTGTGGTAGTAGTGGTTCCAGTAGCATTAATTTTAGTATTAGTCCTGATGAGTATTACATCGACCTTGCCATTTTCTGAATCGACAGACCTTCTGTACAAGAGCATTAATTACCTGCTCTAGCTACTGATTTCAACGATATTCTTCAAATCACTGGAGAGTCGTGGAGAGTAGGGCAGGTGGGATTTGGGGGCTCTCGTTCAAACGGCTGAGCCTAGTTTAAGAGTAGTGCCGGCATAGACAAGAGAGGGGCCTGGAATGGCCATTTCTGGTTTATTAGCGTCGTCGTCATACCCCACACAAGCCTCGAACTTGCGACCTTTTTTGTCCATTCACTGCATGAGCAGGCTTTCTCTGCTTAGTATTGCTATCATCATGACTTATTAACCATGACCTTTCAATTTTTCGGAATTTTCCGCTAGCATTTTTGAAAAAGGCAATATTTCTTGATAGACACTTAATATTACTTTTTCTACTAGTTATCGTAACGTTGGGGACACAGCTTGAGTTTCTTCTGTGAAATAGGAATTCTTCGTGAAAATCCTTGCATTCCATGAGTTAGGGGGCACCCCTTGGCTGAAACGGTTTTTCAACTACCCTCTTCCTCCTCGCTTTAAACTTATGAGGGGGTTTGGTAGATTTGCTTCATTTACCATGAGATAATTGTTTAAAAAAAAAGTCGAGGACTCGATGGGAGTCGAACCCACACAGCCGGGGGAAGGTTTTTTCGCAGCCAAGGCTGCAACATTGACCTACGACGCCACGCCCTCTGTTGTGAATTTAATCCCACTTGGATCGATTTTACCCGCCCACATTACCGCTCGTATGGAATCCGCCATAACGGACGCAGCAAGCTGATTGCGCGGGCAGGACTGCCTGAGCAAAAGCACCTAGAATCCACTAGCAGAATGACCAGGAATTTTTGTGAAAAAAACAGGTACTTACATCCTGTTCGCCAATGAGACGGATCATGTGGTCCAGTGCGACCTCTCGATAGTCCGAATCCGGCGGCATCTGTACGTAGGCCAGACGGTACTCCGTGGCCAGTGGCTTCATGTCCGCCAGAGCCTTAGGCAGACCCGCAAGACGGGGTGCGGCACCAGCTATACTGGTGTCTATGGTCTCCTCGTTGCCAAAATCGATGAACAGCACGGTGACTTGCTTTTTGACAACACGGGTGACGCGAGCTCGATACCAGAGATTGTCCACGGAAAAGCGAGCGGCGCAGAGGAGGCCACGTCTCGGGACAAAGGCGATGGATTCGGCGTTACCAAGGGCCAGCGCGCCCGAATTGAGCTTCTCATTGGTTGCCTGTACCAGCGGGGCGTCAGCGTTGAACTGGACGAAGAAGCGGAATCCGTTGTTGCCGGCCACCGCCTTGCTTACTGTGGTAACTTGGGCCAGTTTCATTGAGGACTGTGTGAAAGGAGGCGGGAAAGGGTGTGGATGTGTATTGATGCGAGCATTACATGTAGACTCTGTAATAGTGGTAACAGAAGTAGTAGTAGTAGTAGTAGAAGAAGTAGTGGTAGCAGCAATAGTGGTAACAGAAATATTAGAAGTAGTAGTAGTAGTAGTAGTAGTAGTAGTATTAGTAGTAGCAATAGTGGTAACAGCAATAGTAGTAGTAGTAATAATA
>JAYGXS010000002.1:97227726-97248217 GCA_036362985.1 Ligula intestinalis | reverse complement strand
TGTTTTCTCCAGGAGAAGAATTTGAAGTTCAGAAGTCATTTCAGATTGGGAAAAGGCCGGCAGATTCCGCAGATAGGCCACGACCCAGACCTCTAAAAATTATACTCAAAAAAGGAACATGTCCAGCTAATCTTGTCAAAAAACTACCCTACGTTGTATTTGGTAAGGTCTTCGGCACGTTCATGCGACCCCAACTGGAATTTGCCATCCGAGCCTGGAGGCCTTGGACAGCCGAAGACCGAAAAACCTTTGAAAGTGTACATATACGCGCAAAAAAATTAGTACGAGGCCAAGGGAACCTCCCTTATGAGATTCGATTGGTAAATCTTGACTTGTTTCCTCTGGCTTATAGGCAGCTACGCGGGGACCTAATCCAGACATTTCGCATGCTGCGCCGTCAGGAGTGCTACCGTCTAACCAATGACTTCTTTGCGCAGGCCACCACCTCTAGGCTGCGAGGACAGCCCTTCTAATTACGTATGACTGGGACAAGACTTGACCCAAGAAAATTCTTTTTCTCTAAGAGGGTAATCCAGGCGTGGAATGCCCTTACTGAAGACATTGTCATGTACCCATCCGCAAACGCACTTAAGGCAAAGCTTGATGGCTTTAACAGCGTATAATGATTTAACGAGTACAACAGCAATTGCGTTTCTGAATCCAAACACTGAAATGCTATCAATATATACTAATAGTAATTTTTATGTAGTATTATTATTATTGAATCAAAATACATTTTAAGCCATACTTTAGCAGCCCTACATATCTGTTCGATATACGAAATGCACTGATTGCGTCGGAGGTCGCATCTACCGCACCTTTGGTCCAAGGCTACACAGCCCTGTCACGCTCTTTCTCGTATCGACCTAAAAACTAACTGCTGACGACGTGGCGGGTTCGTCTGCTCTTGTCACAGCAAGGGCGTATCATGGTCGCATCTCCGGTTCTTGGGGACGTCCTCGTGACTCTGAGATTTCCTCCTTGTATGACCCTTCGGATGCAGATATTAATCGCCATGGGCCCCATGGATGCCGCAAACCTTCACGGAAGCATCCTAGACCTAACATTCACACACTTTCCCCGCGAGCGACAGATTTCTCCTAAAAACAAAAAATGACATTTCATTTTGAATTATGAGCCACGCCTCAGGAGTTTTTTCACTGTCTACTCTTCCTGCTCAGTTACACTGCTGGCTCGTGTTAACTGACATCACCACATGTGAGTGTACTACTTGAAACAAGCGAGTAGTCACCTACAATTGTGTCAAATACTTCTTTGAATTGTTAGGCTGTGCCGATGCATTTCTTCAATACTATGTACGAAGAGAGAGCTCAAAGGCGTTTCGCATATATTTCCTTCAATATACTTGACTTGACTTAATCTAACTAATGGGCTAGTTCACGTCTTCTACATTCAAGCATTCACTCCGTGTACTTCGGTTCTGGGCAAGGAGGTGGATAGAATGACCCATAAAATGGAATGGATGAAAAACTGCTTCAGTTAAATGGTTAGAAAGATAGATGAAACTTTTACAGGCAAACGCGATACAAAATTTGAATGGCATGTTTAAATTCCTGACATTTGTTTACTTTCAGGGTCATCTGGACCGCTCGCTTTGAATGGCAAGGAGCCCGAGGGGCAACAACTTTATGGAGAACCATCTCCATGACCTGATAAGGGAAGAAGAATTTTTAAGTCAGTGGCTTTTGAAGATTCAGTTAGGTCTTAAGGCGTCGTAAGTATTCAATATTGCCTGTTTTGTTATTGAAAGCTGTATATAATGATCGATTTTTGTTAGCTTAATACAAGACGCTAAAGCCCCAGAGTCTGAGGATGATACTGATGCGCATGAGTGTGAACAGCTGGCAAATGAAGTCGAAAAGGCATTGTCAATGGCCAAATTAGCTATAGAATCTTCGTCAGGGAAACTTTCGACGAAGCGCATATCGCCAATATCTAAACGAGTCGACAACCTGTCAAACGCACCTGTCCATCCACGAACGTCAACGGATTCTCCCAAAGAGAAACTTGTTGGATCTTTTGAAAAGAAAGCTTCTGATCGGTCTCTATCAGCTCTTCGATATCGTCCTGCTTACACTACAGCCCCATACCAGACATTTAAGGAAAGGCCGAAATCGGCACGCAGGTAGCACTTAAATTTTGGATTATTCCTTTCAAACAGACCTGTAGGGAATTCGGCTCTAATTTGCAAATCAAAGGCTCTCTGTAGAAGCATCGGTATGTTGATTTACTTAAGCATTACAATATCAGCCTTCCGGCATCACCTACGCGTGCAGGAATAAAAACTAAATAAGACCGAAACAGAGAAGACTGAATGTACTTTCGGCTCTTGGACCTCTGACCTCTCCATCCTATCACCAGATGTATTTGCAATCAGGCTGTTATTCATAGATAGCAGCTTATGTTCGGTTATTTGCCGAAAGATTAGATGAAATAGTCCGCATGATCTGTCATCGTAAAAAATTTAAATCACGTTCTCCAAGACTATTCCCCGTCGGGACATTTTTCTACTTAACAATCTGCATTTATTGATTTATAAAACGTAGGAATTCGTCATTTGGTGGTTTTGTAGCCTGTTTAATCGTAATTTAGAATGATCATCTTCCAACTTATTTCAACCCCTTGCCAATAATGTGGATAAATCAAATCACCAGAAGTGAGTAGTTGTGCAAAGCAAACCATTGCTTGCATTTGGAAATCTCTTATTTCCAAGGCTTATACCTGTGTTGCATCTGTGTATTGTAGTGATCTTTCGTTTCTCTAGAACTGTTGCGTTTTATCTTCAATTCATTTAATCGTTATAAATTTCTTGTGGCGCCTCATGTCGATATTTTGATTCAGTCAGTCTGTCGCATGGCTGCGTATTATGTCGCGGTTGCTGACTTCCGAACGTGGGCTCAACAGACTATGTCTTATTCGTTCCTTTATGCCATATAATATATTTCAGCATATTTTCAAGCATTTAATATGATTGAATCTTCGGTTGATTCGATGAATTTTTGAAAATACCCTAGTTATGTACATTTCCTGGGTTATTTTGCCAGTTTACCATAGCTCAGCCACCTCTATCAGAATTCACCGCTGGCGCCATACGTGAATAATAATTTACTATTGCATCTACTGAAAGTGAATGGAATCTGCACTCTTTGAAATATCGCTTCTTCTAGGAAGCTAGCGATCGAGTAACCCTTTTATTTGACTTTTACCGTCGTGCGTTTATTTTGCTAGAATTTTTGACGGGTTTTTAACGTTGCCTGGTTTTTTTGTACAAAGTAAGTGTATCTTTTTGTTCAGATGCTTTGCGGGCATCATAAGGTACAGCGGGACGTCACCAAAAGCTCAATAATCTTCTTACTGCCGGGGCTCCCTTACGCTTGATCAGTCCTAAACGCGAGTGTCAAACTTTAAAAGTTAAATATTGTCACCACTTACCTGTATGCACCTTTTGGGGCTTAATTATACTCATTTCCCAGAACAAATATAGAAACGCGTCACACAATTATTTTAAAATTCTGCATGCTGTTCTATTTCCAAACAACAGACCTCTGTCTTTCCTGAATGGAGGTACCCTTTAGGACTGATTCGCATTGTGATTTTACATTTCAGTTGAAAAGACACCCAGTGCGACAAAGAACAATCCAAGTGACTCATTTCCACCCAACTGTATTCAAACGGCGCCGTCTTCTGTTCTTACCCTTCCTAACATCAAGGATAAGCCTAAGAGGTGCGTGAACTTGATCCGTTTGTTTTTTCTTTACGCACAAACTTAGCCAAGTAGACGACACAGTTACCTTCCACCTGGATGCCAAAGTCAAAAAACGTGTTGATCAGGTGCGCCTTGCCTCCGAAAATATGGATAGAATAGCATCCCTGCTGAAGGCTGATCAGGAATCTGTCTCGAAGAGGAAACTGCTCGAACACCTTGAAAGATTGGTAAGTTAACTTCTCTGTGTTCTAAACTCACAATGGAAAGCTGTCTCAAATTTTAACTTGATTATTATTTAACTTCTAGACTTCTAAACTACTAGCAGTAAACCTTTATGCACTTACTTTGGAATTGGTGCTCTAGCAGTGATTATTCTCGCAAGAACGAGCCCGTTGTGTTTTGTCTTCTAACTGAATAGAACCTGACTCATTTGATTGATGGCTGCGTTAAGAGTACTGAAGAGCTGCGGGAGTTCTGCATGAGCGAGCAACGGTTCAGCCAAACATCCTTCTATGTTTTCGTGTCCCAATTGTAAAAAACCACACACACATTTTTTCTACTTCGTTAGGGTGTTAGTGAAAATAAGGAGCCAGATGTACCACTGATGCGTCTGAGCGTCGCGCTCACCTTGCCCAAAGTAGCCAGTCTGTTCGAAGAATTCCTCAAAATGCATGACACTATTGGTGAGTTGTGGTTTTCCTCCTCCTCCTCCTCCTCTTCCTAAGCTAAGTCCGCGCGTACAGTTTGATTGTCATGCAAATATTGTCTGCCCCTGTTATCTGATAAAAAATATGTTCGTTAGTTAAATAAGCATGCATTTTCATCATTAATTTTGATTGCCTTTATAACTTAAAATATATTTTATCGAATAAATATACGAAAAATTCTTTCTTGTACTTGTTTGGTAGTAAATTATGCCTTCTTTAAATTTCATCCTTAAAGAAAGGGTATCTGTCGGATTTAAAGTTGTTACTAAATTGCCAACTTATTGTGAAAACTGCTGACTGCTACACTTGAGTTCAAGTTTTTCAAATTGCACGGTGTTTGAAGAAAAGTACGTTTTCGCATACGGTTTGAAAAAGAATGTTGCAATAGGTGTGGATTATGCTGTATACATCATAGGCAGCATTATTAAATTGAAGGATACGATGCATTATTAACAAAAACTTCACACTAGTAAAAAAGCGCATAAATATAAAAAGTAAAGAAGGCCTTAATTCCTACAAAAAGAGTACAAGACATGACTAGTTCGTGGATGTCTTCTGTAAAATATATTTGAATTTATAAAGTCATTCAAACTCAGCGATAAAAATGCATACTACTTAAATAGCCAATGCCTACAGCCGGAACGAAACTCGCTATAAAGCCGGCATCCTATTGTGACTGAAATGACTTCAGAATAGATCACATGCTAATCAGTATTACAACCTTACTCAATGACCATTAGCGAGAGAGTATCAATATTTTGCATGACGGTATGTGACACAAATTTTAGCTGGTACTGTACATCCGTTTTCTTAATGTGGCGTACTAGAGAACAGTATTTTATCAATAAATGTTGTTGTTAAGACGATGATTGTCCTACCCGCCTCTCAAGTGCCGAGTTAGCAATGCGTGAACCTTAATCAATGACTTTCAATATCTCCCAATATATACCGACAAGACAATGAGCCCATAGCTCAATGGTTAGAACGTTAGACTTCTAGTAAACAGGTCGCGGATTCGAGGCGCGGGTGGATGCTTGACGCTAACTGCCCTCTCTGGTTGCGGCCCCGACAACCGCATTACCTTTTTCTGCCAACTGGCATGGTTTATTTAAAGGTGCAAAAACTCCCATCTGATAGTTCAGAAGAGAAGTTGGTAAGTGTTCGTAAGCTTTCGATAAATTATCATGAGACCATTACATTTATATGGTGAACGGGCTAAAATTTAAAAGGTAAACTTACGAGTACTTACATTCATTAGTACAGACCAATTAGTCATAAAACTAGGAGAGGGCGTTTGGTAGATTTATCATATTTGGCTGGTTTCCCACCAAGGCGGATGTGTTGAGACCAGATGGGTAGGGTTTGGAAAGCGGAAGAGAGATAGGAAGCTCGGATAAACAGGTAGGCAGTTACGCAACCGTAAGACATTCGTTTTCGCGCATGAAACTGGATGCTGCTGTTGCTAGTGGACGCTGAACCAGTGACATTAAATAGTCTGGTCGAAACCTAGTTACCTACGATATACATGTACATGTACATGTACATTTTCAGCTTTTCAATGGACATTTTGTCAAACAAAGCAGTCATTTCTCCGCTGTGATTGTATATATATTCCATGCGACTATTCCGCCACAAGTGAGGAAATTCAACGGAAGTATCCATTCGGGCTGTGCCATCATCCCCTCGGCAAAGCAGAAGAAAGCGCATGTTTTTGTGAACATTGAGCAAGCCAGTTTTTTGCTAGCAAACGAACCTCTTACAGGACACTAGCTTGGAATGGCCAACGCTCCCTGATTTGGGGGCCTCTATAAATTCAAATATATAATTTGTGGAAGGCATAAATCAACAATTATTGCTTTAACTCGTTTGTAAGGAAATAATGCATTATTTCAATTTCATCTTTCGGTTTTAAAAATATTTCTAAATTGCCGAAGGTGTTTGAGAACTCTTGACTTCTGCACTTGAATTCAAGGTTTTCAACCTGCGCACTGTTTAAGGCATAGCATGCTCCTTCCTACGGTTCGAAACAGTCGCACAGATCTCCTTTAATGTTGCAGCAGATGTGGATCATGCTGTATACATTATGGGCAGCATTTATACATTTACGGTTTATTATATTGTTAAAAACACCTCACAATCGTAAGAAAGCTGATAATTATAAAATGTAAAGAATGCGTAATTTCCTATTAAGCAAGTACAAGAAATAATTTGTTCGTTTATGTTTGCTAGTAAATATAATTGAATTTATAAAGGCCTTTAAAATAAGCGACACGAATGCACACAACTGAAATAGCCAGTGTTCACGGAAAAGGCGTTTTGTTAGCCGTCAGAACGAAGCTTGTTGAAAATTCGGAATCCTATTGTGAGCAAGATGACTTCTGCGTTGACTACATGATAATCACTATTACAAACTTTGTCAATCCCTCTTAGCGAGAGAGTATTAATGTTTCGCATATGTCGGCGGGTGACACGAATATTAGGCTGTACTGCATATTCGTTTTTTTATTGCGACGCACAAGTATACCACAATTTGTCAAGAAATGCTGTTGTTAAAAAGATGCTTGTCCTACCCGCCTCTCGATTACGGAATTAGCAATGTGTGAACCTTAATCAACGAGTTTCAATAACTTCCAATGAAATGAGCCCGTAGCTCAATGGTTAGAGGGTAAAACTTCTTATCAAAAGGTCGCGACTTTGGGCCTCGAATAGTGCACCACTTAGGGTTGGCGCGTTTGACTGGCTGACGACGGCTAATACGCCTGAAAAATGGCCATTCCAGTCTCCCTTGCTTTTGCTGTCAGTTAAATCTGCCTAGACGACTAGCCCCTGTAGGGTTGCTGGTAGGGCCCGAAAATGAGACCCAAGGCAGAGCGGGGCAAGTCAGTTTCGCTGGCGATCGCTAGAAAAATGCAGGCAGTTATGTGACCGTTGGTCATGACAAGCTCGCGGCTTGTAGGAGGATATTTTGCGCGCACAAAGTCGCGGATTCGAGCCTCCAGTGGTGCGCTACCTGGGGTTGGGTATGACTTGGCTAAGGACGGCTATTGAGTCAGAAATGATCATTCCAGTCTGCCTTGTCTTTTTCAGTAATTTTCTTCTGTCTGTAATACTAGTCGCTGCTGGTGGGGCTCGATAGTGAGCCTCAACGCTGATCCGGACGAGTTAGTCCCGTAAAAAATCGGTGAGCATTCAGTGACTAATTTACCATCGTTCTGTTCTGTGCTTTTTAAAGTATTTTCCATGACCAAAACTCTTTCTCCTAGAGGTTTGAATTCTGTCAGAAAAAAGAAAACATTTTCCCTCTGCGATTGCTCTGGCTGCATGGGAACACTTATCTGAAAAAAGTTGATTGAGTCATGATTGGACCGAGGATTTCAGCCGTATGCCCCACGGTTGGGTGTTATGACCGACCACATGCGGACCAAGGCTCACATCTTACTGAAAACTTTAACCATCCCGTCTACACGATGCGGTTCCCACAGAAAGTTTTCACGCGAAGGTGTGGCTCAAATCTTACACGTGTGAGTGCTCTAAAAGCCGAAGACGGCGTTACCCAGTCAGTTAGTGGCATGACATTTAACGCATCGGGGATAACTTTAGGCGCGTCAGATTTATTGTCTTCGTCCAGGGTCTCTCTTCCTGTCTACCCAGCTTAGACTATCCGGTTAGACAACTGGCCGCTGTGCAGCTGCTGGCGGGTTCGAGAATGATTTCCAAGGGAAAGCAGAACGAGTAAGTTCCCCTTTAGCAATCGGTGAACTTTCATCAACGAGTGTCAATATCTTCCGGCCCAAACCGGCAAGCCGACAAGTTCGTCACTCAATCGTTAGATCCTTAGACCTGTAGTTGCGAGTTGGAACCTCGGGTGGTGCACCACTTGGGAGTAAGTATGACTGGCTGACGATGACTAAAAAGTCAGAAATGGCTATTCTAGTGTCCCTTATCTTTGCCGGCAATGATGCCCCTCTTCCCGTCCACTGTCCTAGACATTGCGCGTAGTAGGTGGTGTATTTACTTGTTACGGCTGTGATCATGCCTGATCTAGCCGGCCTTAATGATGTCACGAACGGCACCTCTCCATGCGCGACGATTGGTGGCAGCAGATCTGGAGTGCTCTACCCAGTCTCTTCTCGAGCGACTGAGATCGAAGATAGAAGCCTCAAGAACTGCTTCCATGTCCATGTCGAGCCAAGTCTTCAGTTGCACTCCTCTTTAACGTTTCCAGGCAGGCTGCGACACCAGGTCGACGGCAGCGTAGCTAAGCTCGGCCTCGGTGCTTGCGCAATGCCGATCCGGTTTTTATATCAACTAGTCCAGTTTTTCATGTCTGGTTTTGATTTCAACAGATGCAGTTTTGGGGGAAAAACGGTAGTAGACTTGCGAGGCATCTTCCCTCACTCACATGTACCCCGGTGTTAAGACAGAGTCACGGTGACCGGAGGCGGGAATGAGAACCGTGGATAACGGGGTCGGTGAACCCCTCTGCGCGCGCCACAGCACGACCTGCTCCCCCCTGACACACACACACATGAGGATTTACGCAACCAGTGTGGGGAACTTAGGAGGAGCCGTCGCCGCCTGACCCCCAGTCCACTCATCAGCCACTACACACACACAACACGCACCGAGTTAATGGTGCCTCTGGTAAATGCGTTGGCTGGATGCCTCTTCAGCCACGAAAAACCATGATTGTCTCAGACTCACATGCAAAAGGAGAAGCTCCTTCTAACTACGGCCGCCAGACTGTCTCACGTTGGATTTTTACCCTCTTAAGCTTGTACTGACGTTGGCGCTAAGGTTTCTACCTAGTCTTCAGCAGCGTCGGCTCCCTTAGCATCCAACACCTGCAGGCTTTCTCTTGGTTCAGTTCCTCCCTACCATGGGTGCCAAGCATCATCACTACCAAAGCAAACACTACGGCTAGTGTTGATATTAATATTTTAGCTATTGTTAAACTGGGTTACTTGACTTAATAGTCTTGGTTTGTGTGGTTTCTTCCGCCAGACTGGGAGATTGCCACAGCGAAGCAGAGGGCCTGGCGACAGACGGTACTCGCCAGTTTCCGCGGCCTGTTTACTGCAGCTTGGCAACTCAAACCACTCCTTCTGACAGCTCAGAACTCGCCAGATGGCGGAGATCAGGAGCTGGAGGCACCACCCCTGATGCCACCAGATACGCCTGTTGCAAGTGCGGAAAGTGAGCCAACGACTCTGGACACAATTTGGCGTGCTTACGTCTGCGCAGGTAGGAACTACTGTCCCCCTATTCTTACCTTGTATACCATAGAATTCTCTATGTTCGAGAATATGCGAGGCTCAGATAGCTAAGTAGAAGAAGGTAAAACGTACTCTGGGACCAACTGTTTACTTCTCCGACATTTCGATGCCTCCCGCGAGCTCATTGTCAAGTGATGAAAAAAGACAGCCTGTAGCGGTCTAAGTAGTGGTTGTGCTTCGATTGCTACAATCATCAGATCGAATCCCAGGTTGCAGGGAAAAGGCAAGAGTCACCAGAATGAGGGTTTATTGTAAAGAGAACTCCCAGTTGCAGTCTCAGGTGGCTGACTGGCTAGTAGCCCTTGTTGGATGGGAATCTCGCAGGGTTGGCGAGGAGGTGAAGTCAGAGCAGCGTTGTGTGTGCTTTGCAGCCCATAGTTCGATCAGGAATCCCCGCCGGAATCCAAACTGGGAGTAGTTGGGAGACGGAGAAAAGCCGCGACCTCGACCGGCTTGAGCCAAAGGTCCGCGGGAGTGAGGTGGGTGCCTGGCCGGGAACTGCTGGCAAGGAGGTGACGACAGTCATGCGGAGAAGCGCCACAGTCGGGACAGCAGTCGGGTTTGGACGGGTCCAGCCCATGTTGATACTGGGAGAGGACCATTGAGTAGCCACTGTGCAGTTGAGCCAGAGTACAGCGAGTGACCCTCGGTAGCTGTTTTTCTGAGGCCGCAATCGGCGGTGGATAGTCACCCGAAAGAAGCGGGAGGCGGTAACCTCGTTTCTCCTCGATAAGGACTCTCTGGTGGAGACGCTGGAAGCCTGTTTTGGTGGCAGAGCTATCAGCAGGTATATCCGCGATAGACGAGGCAACAGCTTCCTTGTGGAGAGCTCGAATAGACGCCCGGACGTTGCGGCTGGGCTCAGGAGCGTTGCAACGGTGATGATTGAGATGGCCGGGTTTCGAACAACTCCACCAGAACTGCTGGCTAAGGAGAGTGTTGTGATGGGCGACCGGTAGAACAGAAGCCTCCGCATGAAGATGCTCTATAGGCGACATTTTATAGCAACCCGTGATCGTGCGGAGGGCAGCGTTCTGCGCTGACTGGAGGCGGCGCAAGCTGGAAGAGCTCATAGTAGAAGACCAGATTGATGCCGCATAAGTGATGTGCGGCTTGGCCAGCGCCTTGAAAGCAGTCGACAAAGTCTTTTTCGCGCAGCCCCAGGATGTGCCTGCTAGAGCCTTGAGGACCTTGGTGCAGCGGCTCACTTTGCCTGCGGCCGCCTTGGCATGGTCTGCGAACGTGAAGAGTGGATCCAAACGCACGCCAAAGCGTTTGGGCTTGCGGACGAGCGGTAAGGACGGGAGGGAGGGGCTGCTCCGTCGTCAAAACAGAGATGTAGAGGAGGGGAGATAGATCCACCGTAGGGAGGTTTGGTGTAGCAGACCTTGGCCGCCATGAGGGCGGACGGGAACGCAGTCTCAGGTGGCAGTGGCCATTGTCGATGCCAGGGCTAGTGCTGACTGCGTCCAGCCAGGCCTGAGAGTGTTGACTGTGTGCTGTGTGGGGTGATGATGGCTGCTTTTTGTAGGAGTGGTTTGCTATTGGCTTGTTGCAAGTTGCCCGAAGGCATGTTACCTGCAAAGGTTTTTGCTGCATCGGCCGTGGTGTGTCTTCTTCAAATGGCCTTTAGGCAGGCGCGCTTATTAAGCTGAGGTCAACTTTCGGGTCCGCTGGCACGCCGAAGAACAGGGGACGCTGACGCAACTGCTATCGGTTAGTCAGAAGCAACTACAAGGTCAAGCCTCGGGGGCGGGGCGCCAGCGAAAGAAAGCATTGGAACAGTTGCTTGTGACGACGCGACTATGGAGCAGTGAGCCTTCGAGGGGAGGGGGGAGGCGACGTAAGCGTCCGCCACAAGCTCACAGTGTATTTAACTCGCCTCTGCCGGTCAAGCCAATTATATTGGTGAAACCGGCAAAGAATGCACCAGCATGAACTCGCCGTGCGACGGAAGGACAAGCTTTCTCTGGTTGCCGCCCGCACATCTACGCCAGGGCACGGCTTCGACTGGGTCTGTCAGACAAATGAACTTCAAGTCTGCCTCAGGAGGCATGGCATTCACACGCGGACTCAATTAACAGGCATATCGAGCTTCCTGTCGCCTACTTCGCGTTGCGCGAGCAGATCGAGGGTATATGTCACTCCTGGCAGAACCGAGTTAAATACACTGTAAGCTGTACATTTTTCATTAATTGACATCCAGCTCACAGGAGAGTTCGAAACGTCAGACCAACAAACCCCTGGTCCCAGAGAACGTTTTACCTTCTTCTATAGAATCCTGCTTAAAACCGGGAGAGGGGGTAGGGATATATTGTATGGCTGTCTAAATAGAACACGTGACCTTGTCTTAACCCTAACCTATAACCTTAATTTGTGAGCATATATTTGCCTTCGATAAGCTTTCTTCGGGCCACTACAGCTATATGGTCATTAACAAAAAAAACTATGCGGATTGGTAGAAAAGTGGTGTGCATGTCAGGGGAATTGAGGTCAATAGTTCAGTGTCTAGGAGGACCAGCAGCTGAGACAGGTAGTGAGCTGCACGTGGTTGGAAGCGAAATCCACGCGACTCACCTGTACAACCAAAACGCCAGGGTAGTATCCTACATAAGTGCCCCATAAGCCTACTGGGCCAATTAAGAAGCCTGTAAACCAACACCAGTCATCGCTGTTCACAGAAGGGGAGCCCTCAGTCCGTGGTTCTCCATTGTGCCTGGCCAAGGAGCGCCCATAAAATAACCCTTTGTTCAACTCTGTAATGACCCAGGCTTGGTACTTGTTTTTAAGACGAACTTCTCGCTTGCCCGACTGTCGTTCCCAAAGCCAGCACAAAAGAGGAGAACTGCATTCACTCAAGAAGACAGCGTGTCTTGATGGTAGTCACTTGATGAAACCTGTGTATGAGACATAGAACAATCAGATCTGACTACAGATAGATAGTCATGCGCTCATACCAGGCAGCGTGACAGTTCACGCAGGCGCTTTTCTGCGCGATGACTCATCGTGTAATTGAAAGCATTCCCATTAGTAGACAGGCTGCAAAATATAATTTGCTTATGTACAGTACTCGCTAAAATCCATGCAACTTTCATAATTTTGTAAAAGTTTGATCATTTCTCGAATACCAGTGTGAATGCACTTAGCAAAACTTAGAAATAATAATGAACAGCAGTGGGCATATTTAGTACTTAAAAGAACTATACGAAGTACAAAGTATTTGGTGCGGGAATTTTGAAATTGGTTTCGAATTTAAGCTCTTTGCGCTTACGAGGTTTTTAGTCTCTACCTTAGTGTAGAAGACACATCTGGCTGAAAAAAACTGACAAAGGAACTGCGTATTATCTGCCCTTTGGAAATATCCTTTCTGAGTGAGACGAATCCTTCGCTTTCACAATCTAACTGCACCGCGGATTATCTGCCCTTTGGAAATATCCTTTCTGAGTGGGACGAATCCTTCGCTTGAACAATCTAACTGGACCGCGAATTATACCACGCTCTGGAAGTTATCCCTACGATCAGCACAAGTCTGGAAGTTCACTCGCTCCTAAGAACAACATCGCTGCTTCTGAATCTGATTGTTACAGTGCAAAGAACTCCTTGCAACAAAGGCTGAGTCGTTCACATTAAAGTTCTGACTGTTGAAATTAATCGCACAAGCAAATCTTTTCGCTATCTATAGTAGCACGGCCGGTTGATTGCAGACTTTGAATAAATGCACTCGTATATAGTTTTCAATAGCATGGGTAACGCTAACGTGCACGATTCATCTCTGCTAGATTAAAAAAATGTTCTTCGACGGCTGGATTTGAACCCCGGACCTCTTTTCATAATTTTGGACGCTCAACCGACTTCACCACCGGCTCATATTCTGAAGGCCAAGTCGCTAAGATATACTATAACGGGTGTAATCTGGTTGACTTATGTAAACCGCCTCTTACAACCTTTGACATGGTACTCCCAGAAATAGCCGAAGCGCTTTCAGTAACCTGTACCAAATCCCAGACCACCCACTATGCAAAAAAGTATCTTCTTTCACCAACCATCTTAGAACCGAACACCACCCAGCCAACTAAGCCTGTGCGTGCAGATTGCGATGGATGTCTTAACCTAGCCACGCGCGTAATGCGTTTAGAGGGAAGCCTTGAATTTTACGGGGAGATATTAGCAGTGCTCATAAAGCACAATAAGGTAACACCACCGGATGCGCCGCATGCAGAGGACAGGTCAGTGGTTGATAAACCAGGAAACCACGAGTCCAGCAGGGCCAAACGCAGATGCATACGCCAGCAGAAAGTGGCTGAAGAGCGACCTGCTAAAGACCAACAAACGCTCTCAGTTTTATCGCAAGACAGAACTTGGAGCACGCCATGTGAACAAAAACTAAGACAACCACTCCAAGAGGAGACTTCTGAAGAAATTGAAGTTGAATTGGACCAAAGGGTAAACGGTAACTTAGAAGAAAATGGTACCAGCAAAATGTCAATAGAATCTTTCACATATCTGGATTTCGAAACCCCTGCTGCTACTCTGCTCAGTGCGATGTGACCACGGCCTTAGCTCGAGCCAACCGTAAGCAACATACAGTGATACAGGATGCACCAGAATCAACGGCTACAGTTGCTGGGGATAAGGTGGAGCATGATCGAGGTCACGTTCGGCAGTACGCTAAATCACTGCTAAAAGGCACTGAGTCTGTAAAAATTCTCAAAACATTTAGAATAGGCAAGGATCATCCGCCGAATAGTTCAAGCTCTCGACCATGACCATTAAAAGTCATTTGGAACACCGAAGCGCTGACACAGCTTCTGCTGGAAAGAAAGTCGTCTCTGCGGACCATGCATGCTGAAGTTTTCTTTCAGCCGGATTATGAACCAAAGGAACACAAGAAAATGCGACTTTTGCTAAACGATCTAAACGACCGAAAGAACAAAGGCGAAACTGGCCTACAAACAAGAGGAGGAGAAATAGTCCACATCGAACAAAATTTTCTTTGGCCAGAAGTAGTCAAGCGGAAAACGTTACCGAGGTCAACCGACCGGTTCTAGAAGATACCACAAGCAATAGTGGCCGCTGCCTCGAGATCTATTATACCAATTGTCAGAGTCTCTTCAATAAACTTGACGAACTCAAAATAATAGTATCAGAGCATAAACCACATATAATTGTATTGATATAGACTTGGCTGAGCGAACCAATAGGGATTAGCGAAGTCAGCATTGAAGGCTATCAACTGTTCCGCTGCGATAGATCTCAACGTAGGGGCGGAGGAGTGGCACTTTATGTAGCCATTGAAATTTCCTGTTGTCAGAGGGAAATCGCAGACATAGCTCTACGATGATATGAAATAATTTCATGCAAAATTAAGATAAGGCAACATCCGGCACTCAACTTACAACACAAGTCACAATATGTCCAAAGAAGTTTTATGGGTACATCCGCAGTCAAAGGAAGCACCGGGACGACATTGCAACTCTAAGGGATAACCTTGGGAACGTATTAACGGAAGGAACGCGGAAAGTAGAGTTACTGTCAGAGTTTTTCAGATCGGCGTTTACGATGGAATCCCCCGACGACAATTCGGAAGTAGAACAGGGCGAAGGTACAGCCGTGATTGAAACTGTTGCCTTTTCTGTCGCAGACGTAAGACATGTCCTCAGTCACATCGAACCAGACAAGTCTCCTGGACCGGATGGGATCCCTGGACTCAAGTCAAATTTATTAAAGGAAATACAGGCAAACGCCTTTGAACTCCCTCTTGGTACATAGGATTTAAGAAATGCATCGGCATAGCCGAGCATTCCAAAGGACACAATTTCAAACGACTACTCGCTTGTTTCAAGTACTAAACTCACACGCAGTTTACACGAGCCAGCAGTGTAACTGAGGAAGAAGAGCCGCCAGTGAAAAAACTAAGGCTGGCTCATAATTCAAAATGGAATGTCATTTGTGGTTTTAGGAGAAAAACTGTCGCTCGTGGGGAAGTATGTGAATGATAGGGACATGATGCTTCTGTGAATGTTGCCGGTAGCCATGGCGTCCATGACGAGTAATATCTACATCCGAAGGACCATACGAGGAGGAGACCTCGGAGTCACGAGAACGTCCCGAAGACCGGAGATGCGACCATGATACGCCTTTGCTGTGCCAAGAGCCGAGGAACCCGCCACGTCGTCAGCAGTCGGTCGATACGAAAAAGGGTGTGACAGGGTCGCATAGCCTAGGACCATAGGTGCGGTAGATGCGCCCTCAGACACGATCGGCGTAGATCGCATAGTGAGCAGAGACGTCATAGCTAGATAATGGCTGAAACTCATTTGGTTAAGTACTAATAATAATACTACTTACAAATTACTATTAGTATATATTTATAGCATTTCTAGCATTTCACGATTTGGATGTAGAGCGCTTCAATTTTTGGATTCGGAATACTTCATTAATTGGATTTGGAGTACTTAATCGCGACGATACTCATTAAATCGGTCTAGGTTTGCCTTAAAAACATCCACGGAAGGGGACATGACAATATCCGCAGGAAGGGCATTCCATGCCTGGATTACCCTCTTAGAGAAAAAGAATTTTCTTGGGTCAAGTCTTGCCCCAGTCACACGTAATTTGAGGGGGTGTCCTCGCAGCCTAGAGGTGGTGGCCCGCTCAAAGAAGTCATTTGTTTGGAGGCATTAATCCTGACCACGCAACATGCGAATGCCTGGATTAGGTCCCCACGTAGCTGCCTGTAATCCAGGAGAAACAAGTCAAGATTTACCAATCGGGTCTCATAAGGGAGGTTCCGTTGGCCTCGTACTAATTTTGTTGCGCGTCTTTGTACCCTTTCGAGGTTTTTTTTGTCTTTGGCTGTCCAAGGTCTCCAGGCTTGAATGGCAAATTCCAGTTGAGGTCGCACGAACTTGCCGAATACCTTGCCAAATACAACTTTTTAAAACTTAGCAAAGGCGCGCTTGATTAGATACAAGCTCGAAATTGCGGATTTAGCCACTTTCAGGACGTGGAGTGATGGCTTCAGTGAAGGCATGAACCACACCCTCAGGTCTTTCTGAGCCTCTACTTCTAGCAGCGGCGTGTGATTCAGGTAATACACCCGAGCTATCGGTGCCTCTTTCATCTCTGTTCGAGCTTTCCATGAAAACAGGGGATGGCCAACATCGTACCGTTATATATGGGCGGTAGCAAGACGTCTGCAAACAGCTTTCGGCCCATAAGCTTGACTTGCCTTTCCTGCAAAATGATGGAGGTCCTTGTGAAGCAGGCCATACTAAGATTTTGCGATAAAAATGATATCGTACAAAATTTCCAACACTGCTTTCGGCGAGGGCACTCCTGCCTTTCAAATTCACTGACTTCAATGGAGGCCTGGACATGTGCTTTAGAAGAAGGCTTCGAAGTGGACGTAGTAATCATCGATTTCCGCATAGCCTTTGACAGCGTGCCCCATCAACGCCTTTTACATAAACTGAGCGTTCTTGGCATCAAGGGGAAAATTTTTGACTGGATCAGGTCCTTTTTAGTCGGTCGAAAACAACGCGTTTGCATCGGGGAGGATAAATCGGACTGGGTTGCCGTAGTTAGTGGGGTTCCTCAAGGCTCCGTTCTCGGTCCTCTACTGTTCATTCTCTATGTAAATGACAGCCTTCAAGAACTGGACTGCGGTAAAATCATTTTCGCTCTGGCAGGTCATTAAGAGCCCAAGTGACAAAGACGCTCTGCAAAATAATCTTTGCAAACTGTAGACGTGGTCCGAGAGATTGCTACTGGATTTCAATGTGCAAAGTGTGCCGTCCTCCACCTGCGTCCAACAAACTACCCTATCCCCCAGAGCAGCAGGACATATCACCTGAAAAACATCCAAATTCCCGTAGCTTCTACGCAAAAGACCTCTGCATTTGGATACAGAGTAATCTGAAGCCCTCATTACAGTCTGTCAAAGCTGCAAATAAAGCCACTGGAGTGCTGCACGCTATCAAAAGGGCGTTTCTCGCCTTCGATGAAGATCTCTTTAGCAGCGTGTACGGCACATTTGTTCGACCACAACTAGAGTATGGCATACCGGTATGGCGGCCATGGCTAGCAAAGGACACAGTATGTCTGGAGAAAGTGCAGCGTCAGGCAACAAAGCTAGTAGGAGGTCTAAAGAACCACACTTACATAGATAGACTGGCATGCCTAAATTTATTCCCCCTGCCTTACAGGCAACAAAGAGGAGATCTTATCCTAGTTTACAAGATGATAAACGGTCTTGAGAAAGGATTACGCTTTGAAGACATGTTTCAGTGGCACCTCTCGCCTCATCTCCGTGGGCACACAATAAAGTTGCGCACGAAAATGTCCAAGCTAAACCTCTGCTCTGAATTCTTCACGCAACGTGTCATACAACAGTGGAACAACCTTCCACAGTAAGTCGTGGAGGCCACTTCCCTTCATATGTACAAACAACACTTGGATGATAACATGCGTCCCGTCCCTTCCCTCGCTGTCTGAATTCTAAAAACAGACATATATTGTAAAAAAAACATGCAACTCACTGTTTGCGCATACAATGTTGGTAGTGGTAAATTTTTATATATGATTGTACACGTGATTAATAGGGTTTTCAAAGGCATTGCCTATTATCATCACCAAATAAACCGAATAAATTGAAACTGAAAAAAAGGAATATAAACTTTTTTCGATAATCCCGAAGTTCCGAAAACGTAAAAATTGCTATAAATTAGAAGAATAAATTCAAATATTTTGTGAAGTTAAGAACTTGAAACAACCACTTTCTTCATATAGAAATAACTTTTCTATATATTGCCAGTCTTTCAACTACTTATTATTCTTCTGTCTATTCTGTTTCTAAATAACGCAAAAGCGGAACGTATAGTTTACAAAAAACTGTAATTCTACGTGACTTACATTCAATAAGGCCTTCTTTACATTAAATTCGTAGTAATATATCCGATACTTTGCTTATGCGCAAGTACAGTGGCCCGCTTAAACAAAATTTCCCATGAAAACGTTTTCGTTTCTGCATTTTGTGCAAACAAACTTCACATTATAGCTTCACATAATTTTTAAAATATCAATCTCAAATTTTTCTGCAACTAAATGCGATTCCTTTAACTTGGCTTCACTTGAATCTGAACAATTTTAGACGACATTTTCCACTTCTGGAAGGGATACCTTATATACCTTTTTTACTTATTTTGTAGTTCCTCCGTAGTATAATCAACATTAATAAGCAGTTTGGTTTTATCATTCGTAATAGCATCGGAAATTCCTTCGATATGAGCCTACTCCCAATTTCGCCAAAATTAATGGCCATTTCTCTTAATAAACCTAACTACAATAATGATTTTCCTAACTAAAAGCTTTCGCGAAATTCAATCAACTGAATGAATCAAATAGTATTACTTAATATATGCTCAAGCACCCAGTCAAATTTCATCAAGAAAGTTGCACGGTCTTCAGCGACTACTGTACATTACCCCCCCCCCCCCCCCAAATAACAAACTCTCTCTCAAGTTCAATTTCTACCCGATGATATGTGAGTGAATGGTTACCCGTCTCAGAAGGGTGTTGCCTCAGGCTTCGTGCAGGGCTGCTCTCACCCTTCTGAGACCGAATGTCTGTATGTACATGCAATGTCAGGCCTCGGCCAACCACGGTCCCTGGAAAGCGCTGGCACTTTCTATGGGCTTTGATTCCCTGTCGGTGCATGCGTTCGCGTTCCCACTGGGTTTCAGGCCCCACCTCTGGTATTCGAAAAGCTAGGCGTTCGCTATATGGTGGGGGAGGGAGTGAGGTTGATCTTCGGTGCGTTTCTGTCCTCTTCATGCCAGATCTGAATGCGCTCAAATCTATCACGGTGCGCTAAAAGCCGTGTCTTGTGGGGTTTGCTTACTGACGGGAAAACTCGGGCCACCTACGTTGATGCTCCTCTTGTACACGTGTATTTGTGTGTGGGTATGGGAGAAGAAGGAGGACTGAGAGTCAGGCTGCAATGGCTCCCTCTTAATGTGGCCTTTATGGCGCTTCCGCGCACGCAGGAGCCTTCCTAGCGAGGTGGCTGAGTCAAGTGAGCGCATGTTGAGTGACTTTTGCACCAGCCACCTACACTTTCCCGCATCATAGGTCTTATTGACTTTCCCTTTACACCGGAAACGGAGGTGCGAGTGGCGAGCGAGTGGTCAGATTCTCCACAAGTCTGCCTAAGCTCCTGTTTTCTTTTGCGGTAGTTCGTTGCGTTGCTTCTGTCTGCTGTATCCCTCGTGTTGCTTGCCCAGCTCGCCTCAGTCTCTGTGGCGGCTTGCTGCGGCTTTTGGAGCGCGCGGTGCCCATCGTCGAAATTGACCAGGGAACTGTCATATGTGGCAACCCAGTCAGCAGAATGGACCTGCGCCTTGCTACTTTCTCTCATTTAGTTTATCTGCTTCCTCTTTAAAAATCCGCTGCAGGTGAGGACACTGACCCAGCCACGCCACGCAGTCCGCTTTCACGTGGACACCTGCTGTCAGTCGGACCCACCATTTTTCAGTCTGCCAGCCCCGCGGACTTGGAGGACCTGCTTGGCACCTGGCAGGATATTATGCACACGCAGAGGGAACTTGAACGGCTTTCCTTCTTTGAGGAACATCTGCCACAGTGGTTGCACCAACTCAGTCAACAGGGAAGGTGAGCCAGGCTGTCGCAGTCCTTTTCTGTGCTGATGCTGTGTCATTATGCGTCACTTCTTTCCTTCTTCTTCTTCTTCTTCTTCTTCTTCTTCTTCTTCTTCTTCTTCT